>BHFT01005842.1:0-29500 GCA_004320025.1 Laticauda laticaudata
CTTGTCCGTTGTGTCCTTTTTGCATCCGTTGGCCGGTGTGACATGGGCTTAAGGAGTGAGTGGACGGGGAGGGAAGGCCATGTGGGCAGAGCAGCCTTGTGTTCCTCCACAGACTGGATTAATTGCTTTGCAGGGGTGCTCTGGGGGTGACATTTCTCTGCAGACCACCAACATTTTCTTGCGGACATGGCCCACTGGTTGGCCCACTGGTTGGTGACCTCTGGTTTAGTCCATAAGCAACATAATAAGAGGCTATGTAAAAGCCTTTCTACACTTTATATAAAACAGCAAAAATTAGCACATCAATTAGAAAGAATTTAGAATTAATCTGATCCTTCCTTCTCTGGACTGAAGATAATTTTGTTTATGAAAAAGTTGATAAGAATGTGAACTCTTCTGAATGGCTAAGTACAATTTGATTCCTACTGCTGCATAAATCAGTCTTGTCCTAATATTATCAAAGGAGAGGAGAATGTGGCCACAGAACTGATCTCTTCTTATAATGATTGAATTAATTTTTAATATCCATGGTCTTCTAAATATAGTTGGATTTTAACTCCCATAAATAAGTTCTAAAATGTATGGAATAATTCAAAAAGGAGGAGAAAATAATAAGCATACATATGAATAAAATGTAAACGTGCATATTCATAATTGATACACCTCAAGTTACTCCTCCACTCCTCTAAAGTTACTTTCTTTAATAAAGTTTTTTTTTGTCTTCTCTTAACAAAAGAAACATATCAGTTATATTGCCACAACAATTTGTAAAGCTTACCGAGAACCAGACACTTCAAGGCTGCCTTTCCTCATGTGCCAATTAGCAAACATTCCTTTTCTATTTCTACTTTTTTGACATTCTCCCAATCCTCTGAGAATTTTTTCCCCTCATAATACCAGGCAGAATGTTGAGGAGAAGGCTAAGGAAGTGATAAGATTTGAATAATGCACCTTATGTGGTCAAAAGTTTGCTAGCATATGCTGATGCCAGCATAGTTTACAGGTTAATTTTTAATTGATTGCTTTTGGTCATTGTACTACATATATACTGTACATTTGCCTTCATTCTTGGTCCTTCTTTGGGAGACCCCATTTTGTTTTGCACTAAAGGGTACAAGATTTTGTTTAAATCACTTTGGTCTGTGTCACTGGCTTTCCATATCAAATGAACCAAACTGACAAATCAAGGCTAGAAGCAAGGAAGTTGATATTTTATCAGTCTGGATTTGTTTTTCCATGGACACTGGTTGGAAATCACAAGCTATTCTTATAACTTACCTTATCACAAATCCACAACATAGCAACTCCAATGTTTAGATCTGTTATTTTTTTGCACCCTTTTTAAAGAACAGCTTATTCAGTTTACTAACTAGTCAACCTTCTAAAATAGTCCTCAGTTTACCTTTTGTTCTCTGCTTTGAATACATTGAATACATTCTTTGAATACACTGAAATTGAGGAAGTCTCTCCTGGATTTCTAGAATTATAAAAAATGAATATACAATTAGTCATAAGAAAGCAATGGCTGAATTCAGAATTGGGTAACTTTGTACTTTAGGATCTTTTTCAGTAAGGAAGCTTTCTGTTTTTCATCTTCATCTGTCATTATCTTTTGTTCCATTTTTCCCTTTCATCTCCTTCTCCTATCTTCCCAAATAGGCATATTTCTCTTCTCACAAAGAAACAGAAAGTCACTGTGATCTCACAACAACAATACACTAAAGAAAAAGAACTCCAAATATTTCATTTCTTTCTTTCTTCAGTAAGCAGAATTAATGATTAAGTCAATTCTCAGGAAGTTAATTTGTGGATGACAATTTGAAGCAAAAATTAATTGTGGGTATTGAATCTGGGGGAACAAAACCCTTAAAACTATGCTATTCTAGTCCATTCAGAGCAAATAAAAAAATAACAGTTACAAACATAATTCTTCATTTAGCCTCTTAATTACTTGTATCTGTTAATAAAAAATAACAGATACAAACATATAATTCTTCATTTAGCCTCTTAATTACTGATGTAGAATAAGAAAAACTGATCTGGAAAAGAAATGCATGAGACCGCTCTTTGAGAGTTATATGAAGCAAGTAAATTTTTTGCTAGACGCAAGGAGAGGGGAAAGAGTGAAAAGGTTCCATACAACCTGGTAGTAGTTTGCTAAGAAGATAATTTTATAAAAGGATTTCAGGGTATATAGTGAATTGGCTACAGATATAAATATCTGCAGTGAAAGGGGAGTCAGAAGTAGGATCTTCTGCATGTAGTGGGCTATCCCATGCAATAAAAATTATGAAATTCTGCCCACTCCAAGGAATTGAGTCCTGACAGGACTCAAGGTTGACTCAGCTGTCCATCCTTACAAGGTCAGTAAAATGAGGACCCATATTGTTGGGGACAATATGCTGACTCTGTAAACCCTTTAGAGAGGGCTGTAAAGTACTGTGCAGTGATATATAGGTCTAAATGCTTTTGTTATTCAGGAGAGATGTAAAAGTGAGTGAACTCTGAATAAACAAGAGAGAGGTTCATGGGAATACAACAGCCTAGCCTGGCAAATGACAAAATGACAACAAATCAGTAGAACAAACAAGAGTTTTTCTCTCAGCAATGAGGTAGAGAGAAAAGATTTTCATTTTTTAGTCCCAAAATAGATTTTCTTGGAAAAGTGGGGGATTGAATTATTAATTTACAATACTTCCTACAGGGTAGAAACACCATTTCAATTTACAGTAAAATGCAAGAATGTGGGAAAATCATCTTCTCTAATCCAGAACAGTCTCTGTGTTAATACCAGGACTAATGGAACTGTAGTGCACCATAGATTAATTGTGTCAGCAGGATGAGGGGCTGCAAGAAAGACAAAGAGGAATATTTAGTCAGAAATATTCAGCTTATATCCATGTCTACTAAGAAGACCTAGCGGTAAATGGTTTGAGTTCAATTTTTAAGAAAAAATGAGACAAATTGAAGTGAGTTCAGGGATTGATGATAACCAGAGAATGATAGCCAGAAGGAAAGATTAAGATTATATCCAGTCTTATATCCAGATTGAAAAGTGAGTAGAATAGCACTACTCAGGTATCTCTAGGGCTGTCACATATCTCTAGGGCTGTCACAATGTCCAACTTCTATTTTATCTTCAAGCGCAGGTCACAGAAATATGTCATAGGGAGGCAGACTCTGCTGAAAGTTTGAAAAATTACATAAAATAAGAGTAAGACTTCACAGGCCTTCCAGTTCAATTGAAAAAGTACAGACACATAAACACAGCATCTGATAAAATCATTTGAGGAAACTCTACCTCTTCCCAAGAGAGATTCCTGTGAAGCACCTCCTTGAAAGTAAACATGAATCATTTGCACATTCCCTTTTGCTGAATGTTTTCAAGCAGCAACATGTGGGACAACCACTGGAATACTTGGTCTTGGATTCTTGCACTGGGTAGAACATTGGACTTGCAGATCTCAGTGGAATTTCTAACTCTTAATATTTCTTTTAGCTGTGTGGCACTATAATAGAAAGGACATCCCAGAAACAACCAGCTAAGCAATAATTGCAGGGTATCTTTTCTATATATGGATCTCAATGAATAGGATGCTTTGTTTTTGTTCCTATTTTGTTCCTATTGTGTCCCAAGAAGACCTTTGTCTTCTCTTTCTAACCAGTTTTGTTCAAGGTAGGGAATATGGCTGAGTGTAAAACCTTTTGCTAAGGAATGTCTTGATTTCATTATTTTCTTTAGTTCTATCACACATTCCATTTAAAAAGAAGGAATAGTGAAGAGTGTAGTATAGACAAAGCATTAACAAAGTATTAAAAAGAAGGAATAGTGAAGAGTGTAGTATAGACAAAGCATTTATAATAAAGTGTTGTTTTTATAATCCATAATATCATGCAAAATACTTATTGGTTTGTTTCTTCAATGTTCCTCCAGGTGACTGTCTGGAAAAGTCCTTGCGGTCAAGATTTTTTTAATAGTTGTTTTCCATTGCATCCTTTCTAGGGCTTATCAAGAATGACTGGCTGAAGGTCACCCAGCTGGCTTTGTGTCTAATGTTGGACTAGAATTCAAGGTCTCCCAGTTTCTAGCCCAGCCCCTTAACAAATGCACCAAACTGGCTCTCTACAAATAGGTTTGCATCCTTTCTATGTCTGTGTATCGTATGTCTCTCTCTGATATCTTAGTTTATATATCTTAGTTTTTATTTTTTTAGAATTCATTAACCATGATATGGCAAAAAACTGGTAGCCATAGAAGTCCATTTAGTTTTTCCTTTGTGTACAAACCATTTCCTTAATGTTTTTAATTATTAAAACAAGTATTGCAATATCAAATGTATTTTACAGGTGCAAAAGAATTTCTCAGTTCACTATGAACTTTCCACCTTACCATAGCTAAAGGTCTTTAGAATATTTTAAACAGATTAATGGCTCACAAAAGGTTGGAATATTTGACTTGGGACATTAAGACTTTGAAATTAATTTTAAGGAATAAATGTATTTTTGTGGAAAGAAAAACTATTTTTGGTACTGGAGACTTCGTAGGACAAGCAACATTATAATAGCATTTAGAGTTTTATTTTTACAATTTTTTTTTTATTTTTACATTTTAAAAACATTTCTTTCCATGAACAACGTGGTTCCAGGTTTTTACACTTCAATATAAAAATAACTTAATATATATTTATCTTCCACATTCAATTCTATATCATATCGTTACTTCCATTTTCCAATAAATTTTCCCAATATTCTTATTTTCTTTACATTTATTAAATCCATTTTCAATTTATATCTTAATTCTTTTTTTAAAATATTCTCATATCTTGTTTTATAGCCTAACATTCTTATTTTTTATTCTAAATTCATTATTCTTGTAAACTTTTATCTGTCACATTTGCAATTTTATCAAATACTTTTGTTTCACTATTCAGTAAGTTTCATCTTAAATCTAATAATTCCAAAAAATTCCCCCTTTAATTAAAGTGTGCCATCCTTTCACCTTATGCATGTCTCAGTTTATTCTCCTTTAATCCTTAATCAAAGTTTCTTATTGTTTTTGTTTGGTTGCCATATCTCCTTATTTTCTGGTTTTTAATCTTATTACCTCTTTTTTCCTTCATTTTTCCCCTCTGTTTCTTACTCCAATTTTTATCTCCTTCACTCTTTAGAATTTTCTTCTGTAATTCCCTTTTTTGCTGTTTCCTTTTTCTTTGTTTGGTTTCCAACACATTTCCTTTTTTAATTGTCCCTTCAGACCTCCAAGTTTAATTTCCATTTTTTTCCTCCTTCATTTTAATGTTTGTTGTTCCATTTCTTCATTGAAGCTGTTTTCTTCTTTGAATCAGCTCCTCCCCTTCTGGCACTCCTTGTTGTTCTTTATTCTCCAAAATTGCAATTTCTATTAATTGTAAGGCAATACAGCATGGTACAATACAGCAATTTCTGTCATATAACACTTCCTTTATGTTTCTTAATTCCATTTTTAGTTCCAAGAAAAATTCTGCCATTTTTATATACTTCTTTTATATTTTCTTTACCCCTTTCTTTAATATTTAAGTCCAAACCAATTGTCCAGTAATTTAATTCAACCAGTGTCTTTGATGTTTGTTTCCAACGAACAGCTTTTATTACTTCCTCTTTAAGTTTTTTCCAAAGTCTTTGCCAAACAGTCCCAAGATAATTTCTTCATGTTTCTTTATTTTATCTTGACATTCTGTGTTTTCATTTTTCACATTTCAGGGTTTCTATTTTGTTGTAACAAAATTCCTTTTATTTTGTATCAAGTTCCAATTTAAAAAAAAAACAGGCACTTTTCAAAAAGTCACTAAAGCCCATGTCACACTGCACCAACGGATGGAAAGAGGATGTAAAACGGAGAAAAACGCTTGCCATCCGTTGGTTGATAACACGATGCAGAATTGACCGTTTCGGAGCTCAAAAACTGTGAGATAGCACTGGTGATTCATGATGGTCTTATCATGTCCCAGCATCCTCTACTGAGATTTCATCCGCTCAAAAAGTTTTGAGCTGCACAAAACTTTTTGAGCAGATGAGACTTTCTTCTGCAGCGTTTATTCTACATCCACGACAACTACAGGGAACAAAAGTTCTACATCCATTACACGTTCGCTGTATTAGCTTGGCATCCGCTGTGCATCTGCACACTCGATCCACTCCAGTGGAAAAGGAAAGAGGGAGGCAAGCAAACAGACGAGACGTCCGTGCAGGTGTTAGTAAGCACGGACATAGAAAGGATGAAAGCGGATGCAGGCTTCCCGCCAAACTAACATAAAGCCATTACAAACGGAAAAAACGTTCAATAAGGGCACGTTCTAGATTATTTAGGATGTCTGGAAGGATGTCTAGGAGGATGTGGAGGACACCTAAGGCGGAAAACTATATTTCGCATAAAAAGGCAAGGGAGGAAATCACCTCGATCTCATTTCAGTCCAGCACCCATACTGTGCACGACTTCTTCAGCCTTCATCTAGCCTTGCTCTTTCCCAGCATCCAAGTCATCTCAACCACTGGATCATTCACACACATCCTTTTGGTAAGCCACCATCATTTCTAGCAACAGTGTGGAAGCCCTCTACAGGCTCTGGGGTTTCACCTGTTCTAACGCAAGGAAAAGGGAGGCGTCCAAGAAGTCGTGTGGCTCTGAAAGGATTGCGACGAAGAGCCGAGTACTGACTGTATGATCAAGCTTATGGTAGGAAGCTGAGGAATGAAGACCTTGTGGCATGTCCAGCGACTTTCATGACGATGCCTTACCAGCCATGTTTGGATGGAAGTCTAGATGCGAGCAGCTCTGAGCCCAGAAGTTGACAAGAGGCAAACACCAACTTTCGCAGCCGAGCCTGGACCCTGGAGAGTGAAGGTGGCAATGGACTTGTGCCACCTGGCCTCCGGGGAACATGTACCGGAACATGCAGTATGCTGAGACGTGCCACCCAACACCATCAGCCATTGGTTTGGTACAGAGAAGTGGTGCAGGCCATCATCGAAAGAATACCTGGAGGAAAGCGTTCCTCCAGTGCCACCACTGAAGAAGGCTAGGAAGAAAGTTGCAAGGTCAGGGTGGTTCAGAATGGAATGGAAATTCCTCCAAACAGTTGGAAGACGATAAGATGCATTAGCACTAGTATTGGCCGTGACAAAGCTCCACCACTTTACTCAGGTCCAATTATGTTCAACACTAGAAGGGTTCTTCAGCATCCATCCAAACTATGATTGCCTGGTTGATTGCTGAACAACAGTTCATGTACATTGGTGTGCTTCAGGCAACTGGGTCAGCTTCAGAATGCCCAAGGTATAAAATGCCTAGTGACCTCAGAGGAGGGCTGGAAATCAACCTACTGATATCATGGGCTTCAACCAGATCCACAGACCCCCAATGCCCCAATCGACACAAACCTCAAGATGTGCATACTTCATGTGGGGATGATCACCTGTGTTCTCGTATCAAACCTGGGGAACCTCATTGGAGTACCACACAGTGATCCTCCAGATGCTAGGGTTTGTAGAAGCCTACAAGCCTTCGTGACGACAGAGCGAGGATCTTCAACTACAGGCTGTCCAGGGCAAGGCGTGGTGGTGGAGAGTATGCCTGTTGGCATCCTGTACTCAACAGGTTCTCAGGTACTTTCCACCACCATGCACGCAATTGCCCAGAGACCGTGTAGGAACATCATATGGAAAGCTTGCTGAATCCTGCACAATCTCATTGCTCACCCGCTACCCTAGTGTTGCAGAACAGGCTGTGACGCGCTCAACAAGGCAATGAAGGACATGGAGCCTGGTGAGGAGCAAGGAGTAAAACCTGAATAGACACCTGTGGATGTGCCAGGCCCCAACAGAACTTCAAGTGAAGTGAAGAAAGCATGCAACTCTGAAAACTGGTGCAACTCCTCAGCTGGAGAGTGGAGTGGAAAGAAGGAATGGTAGATGCTTAAATTGGATGCTTCCTTCAGCCTGTCTCATCACACGGAGAGATTGTCCATGCTCCTTGACGTCGCCGCTATACAATGAGCAGCTGGCATTTAATAAAGAGTTGTGTTGTATGTTGAAATGTTTGTCGGATGGAAAATGATTAAATTGTTATTGATAAAGAAAGGGCCCATAGGTGTGGTTCCTGGAGGGGTGGACCAATAACAGTCCCACTATGCTGCAGCTGGGAAGGCTTATCTATCCACTTGCTATCGCTTCCCCCATCCCACAAACATGCAAAGGCTCTAAACCATTCTAAAAAGTTTTTCAGCCTAAGACTTTTTATTTACTAAAAGAACAGTAAAAGCAAAATGACCCAAGTAAGTTGTCCCCAAGCAAAGATAAATCAACAGGTTAAGTAAACCAGTCCCTCTGGCAGCTCTTCTCAGTCACCTGAGGCATGCCCATGGTAATCAGGGGTGAAGGGCCTAGGTGCTGTGGAGACGTGGTAAGTGATGGCTGGAGTGACTGGTCTGAGGTGCCATTGGGGCGCCTGGCCCCCAGGAAGAGGGGACAACAGGGGATGGTGTGTGGAGGAAGCTCATCAGAGAGCCTTGGGCTCAAAGTCCCCCCGTTTTTGATGTTGAGAGGCCCTTCCTCCATGACAGTGCGGTGTCATCTAAGACCGAGACAGATGTTCTGAGGCGGGCCTTGGCTTGTGGGGTCGGAGGAAGGAGGAGTTGTAGTGGGGCTGTCTGTCTGGCAGGTGAGCGAGGAGAGGCGTCCGGTGGCATCTGGGGCATCGGTGGGCATCTGTGGCATTGGTGGCATTGGTGCGTCCAAGTGCATCCGGTGCTATCGGTGGCATCAGTGGCACCTTGTGGCAATCTGTGGTATCGGTGGCATTGGTAGCACCTGTGGTTGCGATATATCTGTGCCTGGACTGGGAAGGCTGCCTGTGCGGCTGGGACTCCTGGGTAGCTGTACGCCTTCGGTATGTGAGGGGCTGTGGAAAGGGCCTTCTGTGACATCACCCTGGGAGGAGAGCGAACCTGGAGGGTCAGAGCATCGGTCCATCTGGGCCTGGAGGGTGGTGACAGAAGACCCGTGATTCCTCCTCCTTGATCACCTGGTACTGGGATTTTCCCCATGGTGTTGGCTGGAGATGTCATGGCAGCAGGTCTCCCTCTGATGGTGACTGCTTGTGAAGCCTGCTTCCCTTTATATCCACGGGGCTGATGCAATGCATCCTCCCCCATGCGCAGTGGCACGCTTTGCATCCACTAGGCTTTTGCAGGCTTTCCACTAGGTGTCCGTGATGCATCTGCGTGAATCCGCTAGGCATCCGCTCTGACATGCCGCTCCTTCTGCCTGTGCGCGTGACCGCTTCGCTGTTCTCTCAGCCCCCGGAAGTCCTGCGATGTGTCCATCCGCTTCCATCCGTTTCATCCGCTAGCCCGTTGAGCATCCGCTTACATCGCCTCTCTACATCCTCCCCGCCTCCAATCCTTTCCATTGTTGTACAACTCTGTTTTATGCAAATTTGGGGCATTTTTGAGAGCGGCTAATAACGGATGGAAAAATTTGTCATATCGCTGTGGTCCTTTTTACATACGTTTTGCATCCGTCAGCCGATGTGACCTAGCCTTAAAGTTTTCCTTTACCATTAGATGGCACTCTCTGTTACAACCAAGTTCCACCCTTTCTTTCCATTTTTTTTTCCTTTTGTTTGAGGCTTTTAATTTCAATAATTTAATAAGTCCAAATTATTAATTATTTCTTTGTGAAATATTCAAGTTCAACATTTATTTATGCCTATTCAGTGTCAAAACCATTTTTATCCAAATGTTCTTTCTTCCTTCAATTTAGCTCCTTTAAAAATTCAAATCCTCTTACATTTATTTCCACCTTTCTTTTCTCTCTTTCTGGTCATCGCTTTGTAATACTTTTTGAAAAATTCTTTATACCTTAATTCTAGGATATCTTTATGTTCATATATTATGCCCAGTCTCCATGCTGTCCACTTCTTCACTGCTCCAGCACAAACTTAGTTCCCAGATAGCTTCCCATGTTCAGGGCTGCCATTAAAGACTGCAGCTACTGCCTGTCTTTGAGGGGAGTATACCTAGCTAGGGAGGGGAGATGCAGCTTCCCTCAACCCAGTCTCCCCTCTTTCACCATCCCTCCAGGGTGGATCCTGTCCAGTTTAAGACCCTCCAACCTGTAGAGCACAGATCGAAACTGCACACGATCACTGTCTCTGATCCGTCTTTGACACCACTGGAAGTCTGCTTAAGACTTATTTTTGAGGAAATGCATTAGAACATTGAATCAATACTGTCAGCTCTGTTGTGTCAGTAACAGTATGTTCCCAAAAGAAAATATTACAGAAAAAGATACTCAACAGAATATATCTGAAAGCAACATAAATAGTAATTTGAATATTTTTTTGTCATAAGACTTTAAAAAAAAAAAATGGATTTATTTTAAAAATTAAGATGGAAGTAAAAGAAAATAAGGATCCTACAAAGCAAGTGGAATATTTTCATTTTGTCAAAATTACAAAAGAGACTTTGAAGGAATTTGAAAGAAGAATCAACAACCATCCAAATGAATTAAAAAGTTCAAAAAGTTGTTGGATTTAACCAGATTTTAAAAAGGGACATATTATTTTTGGAAAAAAAATGTGATGTATTAGATTTGCTGACAGTTAACATGATGTTTAAGCCTTTCTTCTATTGTTATTTACATCATTTAAATTCACTTTTTAACTAACTTTCTATTTACTTAAAGTATAGATTTTTTTTAAAAAAAAGTTCTTTGCAGGAAAAATATTCTTTGTTATGTTAAATTCCAGTCTTTCCTTCATATTAGGATACTGGGACTCCTTTGTGCCTTTTTAATATGAATTTGCTTATAGTTAAGAGCTGAGATATGGAATGTTTATCTGATGTGCTCTTATTTGGGGTGGTTTTCTTTGTATCTGCTAATATCCCACTTTTTCTTTTACTCTATGTAATTCTTTTTTTTACCAACATGCAGTCTTGACACTATCAAATAATGGCCCATCCTACTTTGAGATCCTCTCATCAATTTTGTATAATTTACTAATTCTCTAATTCTCTCAGTCTTTCATCATAAATAATGAAATCAATCATGTTTTTTGAGACATCCTTTTTCCATGTACATATAAAATTAGGTGCATTCTTAAACTATACATTTAAAATAGATACTCATCAATCACTATATTCTTCAGGTTTGGGTCTCTGAGTGGTCCACTTACTTTTTCTGTGCTTTATTACATTGTTCTCATGCATCTATTTATGCCACCAACACAATCTATCTCTATTCTTTTATCATATGGCATACATTCTGAATGTTGTACCACTTTCCTCACAAACTCACCTTCATTATCATCACTCACTGGAGTCTGAATGAAATTATCATCAAGCCAAGGTTTCTTACTTTCATACATACTGTCAATGTTGTAAATGATACCAATACTTGTCTTCTGGCATTTTTTTTCTTTCATTAATAAATAAACCTATAGTACCTTTTCGCTTTCCTGAAATATTCTGCTTTCAAGTGCTTTACTCAAAAGATCAAGCCAACTTCCTTCAAATTTGTTAGATTCATCCCCCCATTTTTTAGTTTCACAGACACAGAATCTATAAACATCATCTTTATTTAGTTTCAAAAATCTATTTTATTTTAATTTTATTTAATTTATAAACGTATAAATTTGTTTAATTCTAATGAGAACGTGCCCAACCAGCAAATCTATTTTTCTTTAATTCCATGATATTTATCATTTACTGTTCTTAATCACAAAGCATCTTCTATATGCTTTGGACATAACCAGACAGAACAGGGATATTGATTTGATGCCCATCATAGTTGGGGTCAAACAATGTTTTCATTTAATACTGAGTAAGGTAAAAATACTATGAACTCAATAGCCTTAGTGATATCCATGCCACATACAGTATTTGCAGCTAATAGTAAGGCAGTACTATTTAGTTTTGGCCTGGATTCTAAGGTTTCTGTTTTAGAGATTACCTTGCAAATTAACTTATTATTGCCTTTGTACCATCCCCTCAGAGGTACAGTATATGCATGACAAAAAAATGAAGATATTGCCTATTTGAGGAACACTTTAAGACTTTAACTAATGCTATAGGATGTTCTTTTATGAAGTTGTTTTAAAAGTAGGTCACTTTTCAATTACCCAGGGTTGATGCCACTATTCATGATATTTTCTGGAACTTAGAAGTTTGCTTTCTGGTTCAATAAGAATAAATTAAGGAAAACACACTGGCAACAGAGAAAAGATTAGTCATGCTTCTTTATTTAGTGTAAATAATGCCAATAAAATTTCATTTGCAATCACAACAAAATTAAGCCTTTGCTGGTTATGTCCAACAAGCTTGTATCACAGTGACCTCTATCTGTCCTTGACTACAACTGAATTGCTGTATGGTCAATTAGTTCAGAAACAAATAGAGCAATTGCCTTTTTACCAGCCAGTTCGCAGCAGTTATTTTCAATGTGTTCAGTGACATTTACTGTTGGATTTTTCTATAAAGCTGCTGTCAGATAGGTTCTAAAGTGGCAATGTTAGAGGTGCGATAGCAGCTATATGTGGCTATTGCTTCCTTAAAGCTGAATGCTTTTTTTTTTTTTAAATAGTAATTGGGTGAACTAGGACAGGGAGAAGGAATGAGCTCTTAAAAGATATATTTCAAGAAAATTTGATTCTGAAGACACTGAAGAAATAATATTGACTTTCCACAGGGTAGAAAAAAAATCATTCTTTTCAAACCAATGTTAATATGAATAATATATTGTGCATATAAGGTATATAGAGTGTATATAAAGGTATATAAAGTGTCCCTTACACATGGATTTCTCATTTCATAATTATTTAGGGATGGTTCAGATGGATATAAAGGAAGGTTTTCTTTTTCCTTTCTCTTTCAACTACAGATATCCAGAAAATATTCCCTCAAGAATTTGGTTCCTGAAAGTAAAGTAGACTGTGTTACAGAAAGTTGAGATAGAAAAAGAAGTCCATGAAAATGAGAGCAAATGAATCTTGTACTCCATTCATGAAATGTTCATCCACTCTATATTCTGCAGTCTCTTTATTCCTTTCACTTCTTGGCATCAAAGTCTCTGTATTCTGCAGTTTCCCCAATCTTCTAAATAATATTTTGAAGTGGAAAAAGATGGCAAGGAATAAAGGTCAAGTCATCTTGTACTTGTTCCCTTTTGCAGATGAATATTTGATTGCAACCTGCAGTGTCTACTGACTTAAATGTAAATGTATGAATTAATGACAGAGGTGAAGTTATTGAAAATTTTGTCCATTAAATTTGAATTAGGAGCATGCATTCCTCAGGGCTGCAATCATGACATGACAATCACATATCCATGAGACAGTGTCAAGAGCTACATCTAAACATAAACTTCTAGAAATACCTCAAGCATTCACATTAACAGGTAGAGTCCCAACTAGGCATGAAAGCTGATTGCTCCAACTATGAATACTGATTGGCTATATAAACTATGTGAAACAGTTCCTTTCAGGATGACTGATTCAAAACCTTTAATCATTAAAGATGGTCAGGTTTTCCAAACTTCTGCACAAATCAACTCAGTTGTTTTCCAGAGAACATCATACTTTTTAAAATATGTTAGTCCAATGGCTAACTTATCTTTGGTCTCCACAATTCCCCAAGGCCTCAGCAATCTCTGTTCCACCCTTACACTCTGTCCCATTCTCTTCCTTTTTTTTATCCAATAGAACATGACAGCAGAAGCTCTCAGATAGGAGTACATATTCCATGCTCCCCAGAGGTTCCCAGGCATTTCATTTTACCTTGTAAAGTAAAGAAAGGAACACCTGAATTTTGTGTAAAAGGGTGTTGAGAATTTTCCCCCTCAGATCTACATTTAAGCCAAATAAAACAGTTAGGGTTAGAGTACAGTACAGTGGGGGCGGGGGAGTGGGAAATATCTATCTCTTGCTTATAGTCAGCTTTTTGGAGATCTTAAAAGTCATATCAAGAAAATTTTCTCTGTAAGCGGGGAGTAGTGTTTTGTTTTGTTTTATTTTACATTTCAAATTGCTGTCTGGAAAGAAAAGATGACTAGAATAAGGCAGAAAATTATTTTTATTAGGAAGAATTCACACAGGATTTATCCTATGCTAGATATTTGGGAGCTCAGGACCATCACTGCAGAACATTAGCTGTTCTGAAACTTCATTCAAATTCAATTGTGGATAGGGTCATTTGAAAAAAAAAGTTATTTATTAAATTTATATGCTGTCCATCTCACCAATATGGTGACTTTGAAGTCAACTGTTAATTTGTGCAAAGGGGGTCCATTAAACCCACATTTTTCTATTTTATCAAAAAGGAGACTATAATTTACTTTATCAAATCTTTTTAAACTAACTTCAGCCCTTATAATTGCTAGCACCCCGGTTCTCTCAATTATTACGATGAGGAGAATTGTGAAAAAAGAAAAGATCCATGATGTATTATTGCAATACATAGCATTTAAAAGTTGATAGCTTCAAAAAATAAAAACCCAGCAGTCAAAGAATAACAGAAAAGACAGCCCAAGAAGCAGAAATGGTTCATACAACAGGAAAGTGAATCATCCATAGCTCAGAAGAAATAAATTTTTGAAAACAACTGATTTGTTCCAGGTTCAAACAAGTCACATGCAAAAAATGAAAGAAACAAACTCAGCTCTAAATGTCAGCTGACGTTATGTGTCAGGAAGTGTTCCCAAAACCACATAAAGCCCTTGCATAGATCTTTTATACAATTTGTACATTTCAGTTAAGAATGTTATCTCATCTTTTTCTCTCTCACACTCACCAATGTGCCTACCGTCCCTGTCCTATTGTTTCTTTATTTTTCTTATATGTATCCATTTCATGTGTTCATAACTATGTTTATACTTATAAGTATAAGTATAAGTATACTTATACAATCACTTGTAAGTGATTGACAAATCAAATAAATAAAATAAATAATAAAATAAATAAACTTTTCCCCATAATATCTTCTATTTTGAAACTTGTGGAACCATCCATAGCCACTCATACATGCACATACATGTGGTTGTGGGTGGGTACTGGTGTGCATTGCCTGATAAAACTCTGATAAGAAATGTTTAGCTTCTCTTCAATTATATAATTAGTTTATGCTTCTTTAACAAGTCTGCTATATCAGTTTATATCAGCACAATTATAATTCCAACTTTTTATAAAAATCAAGCAGCATTTTCACTTTCTCTAAACAAGCATACAAGTATATACAAAAATCAATGTCAACTAGATAAAGTTAGTTGTCTAACACATTATAATAAAAAAGAGGTATTCATGTTCTAGGTGATAGGCTGTCAGAAGTTTCTACAGATGGGTATTCTTAGAACCTTGAAAGAGATACACAGATATCTCTTACAGAACAAAACATGATCTAGATTTAGAATCTGGCATCTCTAGTTGCTAAGCAAGAAAATGCCATTTATAGCTGAATGTCTAAAATCCTTCATGCTTATCTAACTGTCTTATTTAAATTTGAAAATACATTTCTGGGTATCTAAGGATTCTAGGAATTGCAATCCCAAAATGGTTGGAATATTTAAAACAGTCCCCTTTAATAATTTAAATAATGCAGTTAAAAAATGAACAACGGTAGAGACAATAATTTTGTATTGACTTGTCAGTACAAAACTTACAATAACATGGTTAAAAGCTACATAAAACATAGGGTCTAGTGAGAGCACTCATTAAACATGTGATGTATGTGGAAAACCAGCCCATGAAAAACCTTATGCTCAAAAAAGGCATAGATTGACATACAGTTGTTTCTGCACACAGAAAGGAGGCTTCAATAGATTGATGGCAGCCGCTTTGGCGAAACACAGAAAACAAGAGTTCCTCTGACGCAGCAAAAATTGGAACATAGTGTTTGAATTGACTTGGTGACCCATAGCTAGTATATGTCTCATGATAGCAGAAGAAGGCATTTTACGGCCAAGGTTTTCTGTTGGATTACTCAGTACTGTCTGAATAGTCGGAATATATCAAATTAAGAAAGCTGATTCATTAGGTTGAAAGCATTTAAAGAATTAGGGGGTAATTCTATTTAGGTAACTTACTACTAGGAGTTCCCTCAAACTTTATTATACTGGGGAGTGAGGTTTATGTAAGGGATGGACCAAAAATGTTGTGAGAGTACATCAAGACTTTATACTCTCAGAAGCCCAGTTAAAGCAATCGTATAGCCTATATCAGGTAGACATAGAAAAATGTTGGAGTTAGATGGTCACTTTAGTAGAAATGCCAAAGACATCAATTCATGCTACAGTAGGACCTCTGATCACGAAAGCTTCTGACCATGACCAAATCAGATGTTCTGGTTGCAAACAAATACTTGTGTGGCAATCAAACACAGCTGTGATGATTTCTCCTTCTGTGCCAATTTCCTCTTCTGCACTATTTCTTTGTATACACATGCGCAATCAGTCTTGCGTTGTGACCAAAATCTTAGAATGGATTATGGTTGTGATTGGAAGTTCTACTGTATACAGGAGAAGCCTGTAAACTACTACTACATTTTACCAACAAAAACTAAGAAAAATGATGATGGATATTGGACCCTTCAAGTAGATGACATTCACCAGGCGACTAAAGAATTGCTGAGGATTTTTTTTAATGTTGTTTATGGTACAACTAAATTAAATCCTTCAGGATATCTAATTGCATAGCCTAGATTTGGACAGTTTCACTCAGAAGATCACACTATTTATTACTCTGGACAAGAAATAAAAATGTAATGGCATTGCTTCCATAATTAGGAAGGATATAGCAATGATATTACTTGGAGACACTGCAGTTAGTGACCAAACAATATAAATTAGACATTATGGCCAATTATTTAATCTGATATTCAGATTTATGCTGCATCTATTGATGCAAAGGAGTTGATAAATTTTATCAACTTAATCTGAAATTAATGGAATATGCAAGCAATATGAGCTGCTTGGAGCCTGGAAAAATGGGAAATAATAAGAAAGAACACATAGTTGGACTGAATAACCTATGAAACAGAAGATTGATTTGCCTGTTTCTTCAATCCATTTCTTTATCTCTAAGACTGTATTCCAACAATCAAAATGATACTTATATCTGTAGATACCATCAGATGGAGCCTACAGAATTGATTATATTATTAATACAAGGAGTTGGAACATCTAAGATGAAGTCAAGAGCTGACTATGGCACAGATCATGAACTGCCAATCTAAACCAAAATAATAAAAACCTATCAGTTTCAACTATATGATCCACTCTTCTCAAAGAAAAAACCAGGAATCACTTTGCAATCCTGAATTTCACCAATAGGAAAAGAGAAGAACCACACAATGGATTCAAAGAAGTTGTAAAGGATAATTGTGAAAGAGATTACCAAATAGCAAGAAGCTAAAGAAAGCAAACTGAGTATCAAAACAAATGTAAATTTCCAAGAAGAAGGGCCAAAGCCAAGAAAGATAGTAATCTCAGGAAGAAATATTAAAAAATTCAGAAAGCTGTTAGAAGAGACATCAAGAAATATTATACCTGAAAAGACATTCAAGATAGAAGCAGGTTTAAAAAAACAAGGAAAGTCTTCCAAAAGACCTCCAACATCATCCCACTTCCTATAAATACCAAGTCAAACAAATGTTTGCTCACTTTTTCTAGTTAACAAGACAGCTTTGCAAAGGGAATCACCAGTGGATTCTGTTTATTTTTTTGTAGTTGGTATCGACTTTTATTTTTCTCATGTATAATTTTTAATAAAATTATTTGAAAACAACAACAAAAGATTTCCAATCAGAAGGAAATTCCAACCTTAATTTGATATTTAGAACTTCAGTAGACAGTAACTAAAACAAAAAAATAAATAAAGAGTAATTCTAATACTGGAAGATGAAATTAGACCAACGCTCTTGTCATTATCAACCAAGAAGCTACAGAATTAATAAATTATCTACAGAAAATTGCCAAACAACAAAGTATCAATAAAGATTATAAGCAATTATGGCAGAAAATGTGGAGAATGAATTTGTGGCCAGCAAAATGTAAGAGGCCAATGTACATACCAATACTAAAGAAAGGAAATTGAACAGAGTGTTCAAACCATAATAAAATATCCTTAATATCACACAAAACCAAAATAATGCTCAGGATCACTCAGCACAAAGACCTCTGTTGTTTAACCATCAATGAAGACCAAAATACCATTAGTCACGTTAAAACTGAATGTGGTATGTCCAACAATGGCTGGCTAAGCCAATTCAGGCATGGAATATCTTGGCATATGTTGGGCAATCTTTTGTAAATATTGCAGTTGTTGCAGTACTGGGTGTAGATTTGCACAGCACATGTTTATGTTGTGCTTCAGCAGTATAATTTACTTTGTAGGCTTGACAGTCTTTGTGGATGAGGTCTCATCAGGTAGGGCAGTTTTGTGCCACCATTTCCCAGGTGATCATGTCTATTTTCAAAGTTCAAAGAAGCCTTTAAAATGTCTTTCTCATGTTCTTTTTTGCTCTCCATGCAGGCATTTTCCTGTAGAAAGTTCCCTGAAAAGGGAGCTGCTTGAGTATATGCTTGGCCGGCATGCGGATGACATGACCTGCCTGCAGGGTCTGTGCTCTCATCAGCAATGTGTGAACAGATGGTAGACATGCTCTAGAGAACACTTCAATGTCTGGTACTTTATCTAGCCATCTGATGCCTAATATTCTGCTAAGACAAGTTATATGGAAATGATTCAGTTCCTCTTACATGCCTTTGATACACAGTCCACATTTCACAGGCATATAGAAGGGTAGTGAATATTCTGTCAATATACTGTGAATTGACAATATACTGTCAATATAGTGAATACTCTGTCAATGTTGAGTTTTGTTGCTGGCCTAATTCCACAATATTTCTACATAGTGAAGTGCACTCTTCCAAAAACAGAACTTGCTTTAATGTTCTGTACTTCTATATTAATGGTTACTGCTCAAGAGAGGGTACCGCTAAGGTAACTGAACTGCCATAATTTCTGCCCTTTCATTGTTATTTTGGATTCTGCATGCAAGTTTGCCACAATTACTGTTGAGGTACTTCCCTGTTAGGAGAATGAGTACACACAGGGAAACTCAATGAGAGTGGTATTGAATAACACACGACCAGAACACAGATACACTGAATAGTAAAATGTAGGTTTTTATTTCCAGTAAATGATTAAGCAAAGTCCAACAAGCAGGCCAAGTCATACATGGTTAAAGCAGTCAGTTTTCATCCAGGGATAATCCAAAAATCAAAGTCCAGTATCATAAACAGTTCAGTAAATAGACTCACAGTAATCCAAGAAGAACGACAATCAGCAACAGTCAATAGGGAAAAATGCAGGAACCAAAAACAGTGACCATAAAAACATCTAGCAACTAGCAACCAACAACAGAACTAACAACCCAGGTTTCTGGCTCTCTCTTATAGCCGTTTGAAGAACCACACACAATTACAATTTTAGCATTCCCTTCAAGAGACAGTATTAAATGTTTATCCTGGTTTATATATTTCCAACTTAACTGTTAGAATGAACTGTTAGAATGAACCATCATTCTTCCTACCTGTTCTGAGCAAGATGTTGCTGGTGCATAACTTCAGTCTTTGAAATATTGATGGTGAATCCAGAATCAACACAAGGAGAACTAGATTTGTGTCTCTGAGCCAACGTTAAGGTCACAGCCATTGGGAAAGAAGTCTATCAGAACAGTCTTCTTCACTTGAAGACTTTTCAGATTGAAGAGCTTCCTTCTTCCTAGATACTTTACAATGTCCAGTGAAACAATACACTTCTTCTTCTGAAAATAGATAATTCTGCTATGATCTTAGCTATGAAAAAGATTAATTGAATCTTTTACAATGTAGAGGCACAGATATTACTGAATAAAGGTTATGAGGGACTATGAGACCCCATTTAGGGTATTGATTAAAGACACTGGGTTAGACACCAGGAGACTATAAGTTCTAGATTGTCTAGAAGCCAGCTGGATGACCTTGGGACAGTTACTTTCTCACAGCCCTAGGAAGAAGGCAAGGGAAATCACTTCAGAAAATACTGCCAATAAACTTGCAGGGACATGTCCAGGCATTCACCAAGAATCACGGCTATTGTGAAGGTACAATTAAAAGGGAATTTCAATTTTAAAACCCATTTTGATATTTCCAGTGTTATAAGGAAGATGACAGTGATTGCTAAGGCTGTGTAGAACTTTGTAGGTCTTCTTCCCTCATTTAGGAGATGCCAAACTGCTTCACATAGGATTAGGAGTCACATCTATATATTACTAATCACATCTATATATTACTAATCCTTGTCTGTTTGTAACTTTCAATTTGGTGAAATGGTGCATCATAGGACAACAATTTTAGGATCAATGTATCTCAAATGGGCTTACTTAAAGAACGCATCCAAAATCTGAGGAGCATTATTCTAATGAAATTTAAATTTCAAGGCTCTGCACAACAGTTGTAGTTGCAAAATTACGGCTGCTTCAGTAATCATTTTTTCAAATTGCACTTCCTAGAAACCCATAGGTTTCATAGGAGCAGCAAAAGGAGGAGAGGCACATCTCCACACGCTTTCATGTCTCTCTCTGGTCCCTGAACCTGTTCAGTTGTCAGCATGGCTTCATGAGTAAGCAGTGATTGGCTACTTTGGAACTGAGCCTCAAAGCTGAAATATCATAACAGCAATGGGTGGCAAGGGAAGATGCTGTTGAGATATGGCTGCCTGGTGGACTCCAGCAGTTAATAAGTGAGTCGTTTTTCACCCTGGAGGGGTGCCTGGATGGGAAATTGAGATGCAGTTTTCTCTGCAACTCCCTTTAATTCAATTTTTGTGCCAAAGTGACAGGCAAGAAGCAATGGGTGGAAACCAGAGGTGGTATTCAACGGGTTCTGACCAGTTCTGGAGAAACAGTAATGGAAATTTGGAGTAGTTTGGAGAACCAGCAAATACCACCTCTGACTGGCTCTGCCCCCATCTTCTCTCTGCCTCCTGAGTCCCAGCTGATCGGCTGGAACTTCTTTTGTTTCCCTGCATAGGAGAATGAAGCTGGAAAGCAGGTTAGTGAGGTGGAAAGGGAATGGGGATTTTGCAGTATTTTCCCTGCCACACCTATCAAGTCATGCCCACAGAACTGGTAGTAAATTTGTTTGAATCCCACCACTGGTGGAAACTAATCAAGGAGAGAAACAACTTAGAACTAAGAGAAATTTCCTGACAGAACAATTAATCAGTGGAACAACTGGCCTCCAGAAGTTGCAAATGCTCCAACACTGAAAATTTTTAAGAAGAGATTGGACAACCAATTCTCTGAAATGATATAGGCTTCTTACCTAAGCAGGGAGCTGGACTAGAAGACCTCCAAGGTCCCTTCCAACCCTGCAATTCTAATTCTATTCCTGCAGCTCAGTTTAGAGAGACAAGTCTGCACCAGGGCGCTGCTGACGTCATGAAGAGATGTGAATGACACCAGCCTATATTATATGCAGAAAGAAGGATGACCCAGTGAGCCATGGGTTGTCTGGTAAAAATCCTAATAATGAGTCTTCAGTGGAACACCATATGCACTAGGGAATAGATAATAATCTATATTTCATAAACTGAGGAATTCCAAAGCTGAGAATCATTTCTGGTAATTACAGTATGGTCATGTTAAAAATAAATGAAGGGAGGAGTATGAAATAGATCTGGATAAAGAAAATAATAATGCAAATTACATGAGCCTGTCCTGAATATAAATCCTTATATTCTACTGAGGCATCACTCAGTGACAAATTATTCAAAAAATGTATTTCACAAACAAAAGCAGGTTGAAACCTATACTGGCAAATACCTGAAGGGGCTACTATTTTGGATACTTCATCAGTATGTCTATATCTTGTCATACTAATGAGAATATAATCTGTTTAAACTGAGCAGTAATTGAATTGTGCACAGACTACAGAAAATTTGAATACACACAATAGTTTAATTTACAGCTCTCTCTCTTCCTCTATTGCAGCAATTCCTTCTTATGCTTCTTTGCATTTAAATATTGTCAAAAGAAACTTTGAACTGGAAGTGAAGTATACCATGTTTGGTAAAAATAGATTTAAGCTTTTTCAAGCAGTTTATGACTAATTTTAGACAGATTTCCAGTAATATAAGCACAAATAATTGTTCTCCATGTGTTACATTTGAAATTGACCCATACTTTTGTTTTAATATCAGCCCAACTAGACACATTTACTGGGGCTGAAATTTCATCCAATGAAATGAACCGAGACTAATCTTTAATTGATATTGTTTTCTTCCCATTTCCTCAACCTCATTTTTTAAAATAGAATCTGCTAGGACAGGAACAGATATCTGATATGAATTGGAAGGGTCCATGGGGGTCATCTAGTCCAACTCCCTGCTCAAGCAGGAGGCCCTATACCATTTCAGACAAATGACTGTCCATTCTCTTCTTAAAAGCTTCTAGTATAGAACACCCACAAATTCTGAAGGCTAGTTTCTCTTTCTTTTCCTTTCACTATTTATACAATATATAACGTGTTCCATCAGATCCCCACCTTTCTCTCTTTCCCTCTATCTCACACTTAAACAAACAGACCCATATAGTATTTTATGCCATCATAATGATTATCTGCTATCAAGTCATTGTCAACTTTTATCTAGCCTATAGAAAGATTGTCTTCATGATAATATCTCCCTAACTTAACTTCATGCCTTCCAACAGTGAATTAATTGTCAAGTGAGTCCATTCACCTTGCTGTTGGTAAGATTTTCTTCCACCTTTTCCAGCATTAAAGCCTTCTCTTGAGAGTAAGCACTTCTGCATGAAGTGTCTGAAGTAGAATAATTTTAGCCCAATCATGTGTGCCTTGGGTGAGAACACTGGACTGATTTATTAGATGATTCATTTGTTTGTTTTCTTGACTGTCCATGGACAGTATTCTCAAGAGACTATTCTAACACAAAAGTTCAAAAGCATCACCGCCCTTGCTAGCTTGCTTCTTCAAAATCCAACCTTTTTTTCCATATATTATCACAGGGATTACCATAGCTTGCACAATACATATCTTTCTAGGTGTAGACATATCACAGAATCTGAATAACTTTTTCCAAGGCTTTCATAGCAGTTCTACCAAAAGCTGGTCTGTGTTGTATTTCTTGACTGCTTGTTCTTTTATTGATGATGAGGAACCTAAAGGGAAGAAGCTATCCACTGCCTTAATATCTTCGTAATCAGTTCTAAGACTGGTTGTTGTTTGTTTTATTTTATTTTAATCCCATTCTTTTCACTGTGCTCTTTGACTTTTTGTGGAGAACTTCTGAAATCCATTAGAATAGACTATCTGTAGAGTTGCAGATCTGTTATTTTTTTTGCTATTTGGATAGTTTCATTGGTATAATGCAGGTTTTTTATGTTTCTTGCTACAATTTTAAAAACACACTCATTTTCTTTCAATTCAGCTTCCATTAATATATATTTAGAATATAGGCTGAACAAACAGTGTGCACTATTGTTGCACTCCTTTGTTCACCTGGATCTAGTCTGTTTCACCATATTTTTGCTGTACGGGGAAGTGATGAGATTGAACATTTTTGACTACCGGTTCTGTGGGCGTGGCTTGGTGGGCGTGGCTTGGTGGGCATGGCAGGGGAAGGTTACAGCAAAATCCCATTTCCTCCCCACTCCTGGGGGAAGGTTACTGCAAAATCCCATTCCTTCCACACCCCATTAATCTGCTTTCCAGCTCCATTCTCCTATGCAGGGCAACAAAAGAAGATTCAGCCAATCAGCTGGGACTTGGGAGGCAGAGAACAGGTGGGAATGAGGCTAGTCAGAGGTAGTATTTGCTGGTTCTCCAAACAACTCAAAATTTCCACTACCAGTTCTCCAGAATTGGTCAGAACCTGCTAAATACCATCTCTGGTGTATGGGCTTTCTGGCCTGAATATAAGTTTCACATGAGGGCAATTTTGGAATTCCCCTTTTTCTGAGCACATTCCAAAGCTTGACATTATTGACACAATCAAAATTATTTCCATAAACAGGCAAAACGTAGATAGCACTTTTATCATTCAGCTATGGGTTCATTAGGAAGGTGGCTTCCAGATGCCTTTTTTTTTTAAATTTGCTGGCCACAACTGGGATATCAGAGAGAGAACATGCTCCACAGGTGTGATGTGGCCAAACAACTGCCTCCCTAGCAAGGCTATAAACACTCAATCAGAAGAAAGAAAAAAGAAGGGACAAGAAGAAAAAAAGCATGAATTGATTAACTTCCAAGAAAAAACCTTACTATCCTTCAAACTATCCTTTTTTTCAGTGAACTCTGAATATGTTCTAAACCTCAAATATTATTTTAGCGGACCTAATTTAATTAGATCATGTTTACTGATTTCATTTAGAATTCTCTGTTAGTTCTTCTTTCTTTGTATTATCTATATTGTCTTCCACTCAAAAATCTTTTGTTATATGTAGGAATTGGGCTTCACTGATGGGAAATGGGAATTGAAATACATCTGAAATGAAAATTGGAATTTCTCCCTAAAGTTTTTCCCATTCAAGGATTTTCAGGATTTTGTATTCAGGATTTTCTCACACAGTTTTATAAAATTCTGTATTTCTGGGATATGGAAGAAGATCCAGAGCATCTTTCTATTTATATTTTTCTAAGCTGGACTGAACAGGAAAAATAGGGTGTTAAAGGAAATTCAATGGATGGCCTATCAATAGCTCAAGCCATTGGCAGCAATGCTATTAAAGATTTCAATGTTTCTCTTTTTATATTAAGGAAAATATATGCAAAATAAAACAAGTAAAAATATCCCATAGCTTGGTATGCCCTGTCCATTCCTCTCTTTGATTGTAAGTTATCTTCACTGGCTTTTAACTGAAGGATTCCTATGCTGAGCAAACTATACTTGGCACTGAAATGGATTATCCCAGCTTTTTGATTCTTTAAACTATGAATGGGAAACAGAAGGAAGAAGGCTCTGTTTCATTCAAGTCCTGCTTGTGGGTTTGACATAAGTTGTGGGCTGGTCACTGTAGGAGTGGAAGCCTCTTAGATGGCCTTTTTCACAGAACTCTTTCCTACTGCAATAATAAAAAAGTCACATATATCCCAAAATATTTCATCTCTGCAGCTCCTCACTTAGACTTTCTGCATTTTATTTGAGTTGGGGCTGAAATTCATGGAATGCATTATTACGAGTGTGAGTCTACACTGAATCTATAGAAACAATGTTGAACAGCAATAACTCTAAGGCAAAAAAATACAAAAGTTGAGATCTAAACTGCATACCTGACTAAAATTTAAAAAATAATCTGTTGTGTTCGTGGAAGAATGAGACTCGGAGACCAGCGTAACTTCAGCTCTTTTTAAATTAGTGCAGAAAGTCTGTCTTAATCAGGAGCCACGGCATTTCTTTATATAGAGAAGCTGCTCAAGGCTAGTGTCCAATGATGGCTACTTGTTTTTCCCGCCACTTGAATTGGCTAATCATAGGCTTGCTATTATTGGCCAATCAGCATCGAGAAAAGTAACCAATCACCGTGGGGTATTCTTGTCCAATAGGAATAGCCTATTTGGAGTATGTTAAAATGGAACACCCCTCCCCTCTTGGTATGATCATACTGTACGTAGTCACATAAGTAGGTGGAGCTTCTAGGTTGCCTAGTTGACTTGCGCAGTTTAGTTGTGTCGTCGTCTTCAGCGGGTTCGGACGGGATCACTGTTTCTCCTGTCCTTATCTGTCGAACCTCCTGGAAGGTAGAGTCAGCCATGCCGCTCCTGCCCGGCCTACTCGGGCTGGTAGAGTTGGCTCAGCTGCTCCTTTCTGACAATGCATCAGGTCTTCTTGTGCCTCCTGCTCTTCTCCGAAGACTTCTGCGGGTAGGTATGTTTATACTTGCAGTTTTTTGCGAATTTTTTTATTGTATATGTTTTGGTTTTGTGGGGTTCTTTTTCTTCCAGAGGGTTCCCCCCCTTTATTTTGTTATTGAGGGTTTCCCCCCTTCTGGTTGGTCTGGTGAATATTTTGTGGTAATGTTTGTGGTGTTCTGGTGTGCGTGTGTGTTAATTCTTCGTGTCTGGGTGTGTCGGTGGTGCGTTCTGGTGTTCGTGACCGTAAACTGGTCAATGTGTCTCCACCAGTTCACCCATCATCTGTTTCTAGTCTATAGGACCATGGTCCTGTTATTTGTGTTATCTTCGCCGCCGTACCCACAATTGGTGGCCGGTGAGATTCTTTGCATAGACTAAGTTTCCTGGTTTGAATTTGCGATACTTGCTGGATGAGTCGGTTGGTTTTTTTGGCGGCATATGTTGGGTGTAATCTTATCTAAATTGTGATCATAGTTTTCTGCCCATTAGTAAATTCTGCTGGGCTTTTATTTGTAGTGGAGTTTGGTGTTATGTGCTGTATGGTGAGCATTTTTTCAATTCTTTTCTGAATGTCCCTGTGTCTAATTTGTCTAAAGTTTCTTTGGGGATACCGGACCATGCTTTCCGCTCCTTCTGTTCATTGCCGTGCAATCGGCTAGCGCTCGGTTGACCGGTTTGTCAAGGCATGTCGTATGGCAATGTTCAGCGATGGCAATTTTTTGAATGGTATGCAAGTAAAGCTATGGGCTGTTATCTGAGACGAAGCTACGTCCAGTAACCCGTGTGGTGGTGAATAGTTTTTTCCGCAGTTGTTTAATGACCTAGCTTCTGTGGTAGTCGAGTTTCATGAGGCTTACTTAAAATTGGCAGTACAGATCCTACTACGATTAGAAAAATGTATGTCCTTTTGTTGGCCCTTGAAGTCTATATGTATTGCGATGACGGAATCAGGGCCCCTTGGTGTTTCCCAGTCTAGGACAGGGGCCTGAAGGGGGTGCAGGCCGGGAGTTTGGGCTATTTCCACAGGTTCACAGACGCTATTTCCCAATGTCCTTTTGTCCATCCCTGGACCACCATAGGAGCTCCTGGCAGCCGGATTATCCCTATGACACACAATGCCTCCGGGTGGCCTTCGTGCAACATGCACACTACCTGTTTCTTGGGTAATGGTTCTTGGTATTATTACCCGATCTTCACGGCCCCATAGGAAGCACTTTTAGCAAATGACAGTTCAGTTTGCCTATTCTTTTTTTTTTCGTTTTATAGAAAGAATTTTATTAATTTTTTAACAAACAAACATAACATACATAACATAAAAAAACCATTTTTTTTTTATTCTCATATATTCTTCGTGTGTCGGTTTGGTTCTCAGTTTTTTTGTCATTCATTTTATAATGTTTCAAATAATTATATTGCATAAACAATTTATATTATCAATCCATATCCTGATGATTACTAATCTTTCATTCTTTATGGGGATATACAATTACTTTACCACACTTTATTCTATAACAATCAAATAATCATAACAAATTAATCTAAAAAAAAGAAAAAAACTCTTTATAAATATAATATTCTATTAATCGATTTATCATCTAGCCATTGGTAACAAGATCCCAATTTCATAAAATGTTTATCTTCTTTGCTCTCGTAATTTCGCAAGAGGTAGAGTATCTAGCATCAACAGCAACATTCTATAATATTTTCTTAATAATTTCTTCCTGTAGTGGTATTTTCTCATTCTTTCCAATTTTTAGAATCCAATCCTAGCGCTGTTAATATTACATTTACAATCAAATTATTTCAATTCTTTATTACTATGTGTCAAGGTAGAATATTCCCAATAAAAAAAGTCTTGGTTTCAAAGTCCATGTGTTTCTTTGTCATTTTTTCCAACCATAATGTGAAATTTTAGTCCAGTAACATTTTCTAGCCTCCTCACAAGTCACGCAACATATGTAGTATGAGCGGACTATACTGGTACATTTCCAACATTTTTCAGATTTATTTTAAACATTCTCTGACTACCTCGTCGGGGGGAAGTGCCACCTGTAAAAATCTTAATACAAGTTTTATTCTCATTCTGTTCGACACTTGTTTTTTATTTTGAGACCATAATTTTTGCCAATTTCTGCTAAATCAATCCCATCTCAAAATTTTTCCCCGCCAACAATTCAAGTTTCTTTTAACCTTGTTCTCTTCTGTTAATTCCCAATAAAAACCATATAATTTTTTAATCACTTGGTCATCAGTACCCATCAATATCTTATTAAATCAGTCTGTTATCACATACCTTCATTTTAAAATCTTCATCATATTTGATGTATTTTGCGCATATGAAAAACCAATTATCTTTATACTTAGATTCATCTAAGTTTTGGATCGAGTTTAAGTCCACCTTTTCATCTAACAATTTCCCATATCTAACTGTTTGTTCTTTTTAATAAATCATAGGATATGGAAAATGCTTCAAATAGTCGATAACCAAACCCTGGAATTTATCAAAAATAACATGTTTTTTTTATCTTTATCCATTTAACCAAAAGACTCCGTATATAATGTCTTCTGAAATACCCCTGTGTTTTAGTTTCCCTTGTACATAAGCATGCCAGCCCAACAAGTAAATCATGGCCTTCTAATGCAACAACATCACTTGTTTTCTTTGTTATCCATTCTTTGACCCACATCAAACTTGCAGCTTGAAATAACAGTCCATTAGGCCAAACCAAAACCTCTCTAATTCTAGCATCTTGATAAAAGTTTTTAACTTTATTCTCGCTCTTTTTTACGCTTGCCATATAAACTTTAACCATGATTTTATTATAAATCTTCAAAAATAATCTTTTCCAAGTTAATTGGTATTGTTTGAAAGACGAAATAAAATTCTAGGTAAATATTCATCTTAAATTGTTTGAATTCACTCCCTATTAATGACAATTGCAAGTTTTCCGCATTTCTTCAATCTATAATTATCTGTTGTTCTGAGTTAGTATAATTATTTTCTTGTAATGTGCTACATCTTGCCGTCAAATATATCCCAGATACTATAACGCTTATTTGTACTTGGAATTTTCAAAAGATCTGTCAGTTCTTCTCTTTGTTTTCAATAACAATATTTTTTGTTAAGATTTTTGTTTCTATACTCTTTTGTCTTACTCTTCAACCGCCATGCTTCACCGTATGTCTCTATCTTTTTTCATCACTTTGGAGCGTTTCTAATCCGCGTCTTCCCAGAATATAAAGCTAAGTCGTCAGCAAAAAAGCTTGGTAGTTTAAATTCTCCTTTTTTAATTTTCATTCCTTTTATACTTTTAAAATCATCCCTAATATTTCCTAATTTAAACACTTCGCTTGATAACAAAGGAGATAGAGGACACCCTTGTCTTGTGCCTTTTCTTATATTATAAGATGCTGTAAATTCTCATTTCCATCATACATTTTCTGTCTGTTTATTATTATGGCTTCTATTGCTTGAATAAATTTTCTGGCAAAAACCCAACTGTTCCAAAGTAACAGCATAAATTCTCGCAGTTCACAATTATCAAAAGCTTTTTTGAGC
>BHFT01005843.1:0-41132 GCA_004320025.1 Laticauda laticaudata
AGAGCGGATAACAATGGATGGAGCCACCCCTGAAATTTTGCTTGTCTGCTGTGTCCTTTTTGCATACGTTTTGCATCCGTTGGCCAGTGTGACCTAACCTTAAGCAAGCAGGCACACAAAGGGATCAACAGCAACAAAATAGATGAAATAAGATTATTATAGGTCCTCAGATAGTAGCCTCTATGATTATGTAAGTCAGTTAGGCTAAAAATGTTGGGAACAAAATAAAAGAGTTGGTCAAGAGACTTACATCCATATAGGTTGGAGAAGAAACATTTTTTTTCCCCAAAGTTTTAAAGGGATGTATGCAAGGGTTTCCATGTCCTGACTAAGAAAGACAATAAAAGTCCTACACAAATGAAATAAAAGCCAGTATTCTTTTAAAATATATGCATGTTTTCTCACAAACATGTTTTTGAGAATGTATTCTTACTAAATATAATGAATGGAGGTCACAGATCCATAATAGACTCATGATTTCTTATTTCATTATTCAGAATTCCTTTTCTCTGAAAAAAAAAAATACCTCAAGGACAGAAATAAATTTATTCTCTTTTTCCTTCTTTTGACAAATTATGTGGAAACATCTTTCTTTAACTATGTGGCAAGAATGCACACAAGAGTGAATGTTTCTTATTTCATATTTGGGTTTCTCTGAACCTTGAAGGAAGAACAGCAGTAGTGCACTTCACAATCATTTTCTAATGCTAAATAATGACTTTCTAGTTTCTTTCTGCTCAGAGAATAATTGAGAGAAAATAACTGAGAGAAATAGCTTTGTCCACTAACTTTGTGTATTTATTTAGGCTGCAAAATCATCAATATAATGACCATCAATTAAGAACTCTTTCCTGAACCCCACTGAAATATGTCAGGTAGTATAAAAAATGGTTACCCACTGTTTCTCATTAGAAAAAGAAAGTCCTTTGAAAAAGTACCTTCTGGAACAACAGAAGTTGCCAATTGTATTCTGGTGGCAGCATGTTCATAGAGTGGAAGTCATCAAGAAGATAATCATAAAAGTCTACTTAAATAGGTTACTTTTCAGTATCATTTTATATATCTGAGATGATGATAACAATGATAATAATAGTTCTACTCCTTTCAAAAACTGAGGTTCTCTGAGTAGAAAACATTATTAAAGCCATTAAAAACAGTAACAGATCAAGGAGGGACAGGAAGTGTAGAGTATAAAAATGCTAACCGAGGACAATGATATCTGAATACATTAAACATTTGAGAGTGAATTGTAATTCTCTCAACACTATCTTCATTAAATCTCTATTCCATTAATTACAATTCTGAAGTGGTAACTGATACAAAGAAAATGGGTGATAAATTGGGATTAATAAAAGGGAAAAAAAGGTTTGCAAAAGCAGAATTGAAAAAAGATAACTGTACACAGGAACTTCAGAAATGAACTTAGTGAATACTTAATGCATAATTATTAACAGAAAGGAATAATAAAATATCAGAAATGTTCTCTATCATAAAACAAAAACAGTAGAATCATGCTATTCAGTCATACATACTCTCAGAAGCATTTTCACATTACCTCTTGAATGTCCTCACTGCTATCAATTCTGCAATGCCAAATGCTCCCTCTGAGCCAATTAGACCTCTCTTCAGCAAAACAGTTCAGAGGTGCAAAAATTCAGCTGGCACTACATCCCTTGCATTGAAAGAAAAGAAAGTCTCCATCTCCTCCCCCTCCCCACTCAATTTAAGAAGTTGGGTGAAATAATATTAAGAGAGGAAGAAAAAGAAAGAAAATGACCAAAGAATCAGAAGATGAGACAAGGATAATGTTCACAGTAATAGGAAATCATTAGCTGGAAATCTGATTCAGTCACCAAGACCAAAAGTTTGTTCTTCCTAACTTTTGGACTTGTGCTGGAGTCCATGCTTGGGGAACTTATTTGTCTCCAGAAGACACATTCTGGAGAGAGAGAAATTCCCTGAGGATGGGCTCCAGCATGAGTCCGAAAGCTTGGAAGAACAAACCTCTCATCCCAGCTCAGATTGGGTCCTGCAACATTACCTTGGGACACATATATTTGATTTCATTCATGAGAATTCATTAGCTGCACAACTCCAAAGTTAATGGTGCAAAATTCTTTTTACAGCACAGATGTTGGAAGTGAACCAGAAAGTAATCTGTTTGGTTGGAAGAGCTACAGAAGACCTATGATTCTGTGGGAGCAAAGGGGCATAGCACTGGCCCTGAATTGGCACAAGCCAAACATATGTAAGGAATTAAGATTTATTCTAATATCTTTCCCATTTAGAATACTTTCAGATCCTTGCCTTTTCTATAATTCAAGATACTGAAACAAATGGACCATGCCAGGTGTCATATGCAATAATATGGCAGCTGTTCCAGCATTCCACTTTCCTTTTATCTGTTCCATAATAGCTCAAAAGCACAAGCTTTAAACCAATTTAAACAAATGTTTTATGTTTCAATTTGGTTTAGTGCTGGTCATTAAGATAAGCTCTTCCAAATAAAAAATATGATATAATTTAAGAATTATTTATTATCTCTGCCACAAGAAGCCTGGAACTACAGAAAGAAGATAAATGCTTGAGTTGCATTTTGATATGAAATTAACCAGTTTGCAATCTCAAAAACCTGTATGTTTCTAAATTTTAGAATGCAGTCTATTAACTCAAAAAAACCAACAGAAAAACGTAAAGAATGGAACCATAATATATACTGGAAATCAAACAAAAGCAAACCAATTATCACAGGAATTGAATAAAACAGAATAGAACAGAATAGAATAGAATTTTGTATTGGTCAAGTGTAATTGGACACACAAGGAATTTTGTCTTTGGTGCACATGTTCTTAGTATATATGAAGAAAAAATAAAATGCATTCATCAAGAATCATAAGATAACACTTATGCAAATCCTTGGAAAAGAAGCTAGGAATAGAATAGGCGGTTCTGATGAGTCACCTAGAAAAGTGGGAGGAAAGTATCTTGTAAAGCTTGAAGTGGAAAAATCAAAAGTCTCAAAATATAACAATGTGTATGCACCCTATCAATCTTCAATGTTATCAGACACAATCAGGCTTTTTGAACCCTTCCTTAGAGGGAAGATTTGTCATCCCATTATGCCACTAATATTTCTTGCATTAAAGAAATGTAATCTCCTCCATATAAGTAAATGAGGCCTATTCACTTAACAAAGCACTTTGCAGTATTTACAGTGCAAATAAAGACATTCATGGATTATATTTGAGACAGCAGTGCATTAGCTCTTCTTCCCTCACCTAAAACAGTAAAAATGGCATGTCTTTGTATTTTGTTATGCCCTTCTCCCAGCATTTCTTTAAGTTAGCCATGATTGTAAATTGCTGGTGTTATAGTAGATTTATGTTCTATTAATGACACAATAGTGGGAAATTATAGAAATGTCTTGTGCTGTTACATTTTGGTCCTGTGGGTTTGCTGAATTTTCATTAACATTCAAATTGTGCTGTCTGAGCAATTCTTGAAAATAACCCAGAGTCCGCTAGAAACATTTCCAGCTTTATATAGACTATCTTGCTGCTGAGAAGCTACGATTTTCCTGCAGACTCCCTTGATTAGATTCCATAACTCAGACACATCTTATCCTACAAAGTACTTGATGGAGGATATATCATTTCAGCACACGCAAACATCACTGATTGAACTATAGAGTTTTCTAATCTAATCCTCCATACTTTTTTTCTGCTATATTCTCCTCTAAATGAAATGAGCTCGAGTTAACCACAGTGAGTCCCACCTACATACAATAGTTAACTTTTTATTTGAAGTGAAAGAATGTATTCAAAATAACAGATACAAAACTTGTTATTTTCATTAGTCATTCCTGTTTTGTTCGGAAAACACACGAGGTAGACCGGGTTCCAACAACAAAAGGCTTTATTCACATTCAGTCAGTAACAGGAACCTTTGGCTGCAGCCGAGGCCAAACTTTTATACAGGCTGGCCTGCCTGCTTGTAGCCTATGGCAGTTGCTTAAATTTGCCGCCTTTCAGCAGCTCTTTGGATTGGTTCCTAGTGAACCAATCCAATGTTTAGTTTCCTTGGCCAATCAGATTTGTAGATTTGGAGTCACCCATTTACATATAGAACAATTCCACTAACAGAAAAGTAAACCAGATTTTTTCTTTCTCTCCTGCCTACTTCAAATCTATCTTCATTCTAGTTTTGCTAATGTGCCTACTAGATTTTTACATGGAGCCTCTCATCAGACATCTCCTAAAAGAAGCCATTATAACTTCCAAATCCTGTCCCACCTCATAAAATATAATTTTGTAATCTCAATTTCTCTCTAAACTTGTGTTTGTTTATATATCTAAAGTTGATAGCGCTTGCCCCAATCTTAGTGAATGATCATTCTGAGGTTTCTTTTCACAAAGTTTGTAAATGTTTTCACCAGATTGTCTAAACTATCTCTAATCCTAATTGATTCAATTTGTCAATCTCACCCTGGCACAAATGCTTTTCTATTTTATCCTTGTGAACTATTTGAGCAAAGTCTCATTACTATGAAACATATGGTAAATAGTTTGAAGGACTTCTATTGCCCTCTTTCACATGCTCACATTAAAACCTTCTGTCTTCAAGATATTTCAGAAAGCTTTTATGTAAAGTATGACAGTTGCATTGAATGGCCTTCTGTCAATACATATAGCTTGCTTTATAAATGCATCATGCTTATACACTAAAGTGTGTAATTTAAGTCTTTTTACTGTTTTTAGAATGCTTGTTTTATTTTACACCCTTTTTCCAATTATCTTTAAAGAGCAATGCAGTATGCTATTTATATGCATTTTTGATTCAAGAAAAGATCAATGGGAATTTTGCCAACGACTTCAAGTGTATCAGCTTAGTACGTACCCATTATGACTGAGATACTCAAATCTAAATGAGCAGGCAATCCAGTCCTCTAGACACAAGTACATTTTGGAAGCAAATCAACTCAAAACAATGTGGTTCATTCTCAAATAAGAGTGCACTTCAGGTCACCTAATGTTACCTTGCATCCTGAATAGGCTACAAATAGCAAAACTTTACTGTAGAAGTTTAATATTCATAATTGTAACCAAGCTAATTTTGTCACCGAAGTTCATATTTGATATATAAGCCTTCATATCTTACAAGTCTTAGCCTTCAGAGCAATGCTCCATCTACCAGCATTTTCATCTAATGTTCTGGAGGCAGAGGGTAATTGCCACCAAGTATAGACAGTTCACTGGTAAGAAGAACTAGTTGCCAATAGCTTTCTTTGATATTCAGTTTCAGTCTATCGTCCCTCCTTTAGTCCATTAATGAAACTCAAGAGTTTTAGTATTCTGTTATGCAAATGGAGAATGCTGTTCTCAGCATTGTAGAAATGTCTCGCAGGCAGCATCTTTTTTTTCCTACAATTATAATATTACATTGGTATAAGTTCCTGTTGATATGTATTAAGTAATATATATTATGCCGGTTAAAACATGTTCTGTTTTTTTGTATTGGCACAAAATTATGGTATTTTCATTTATCAGCATAGCATCTTTACTTATGCATTGCCCATATGTAAGAATCAATGGAGTTGTCTATTTTAATTTTTGGAATTAGATACTAAACAGCTGTGCTAGTAATGTAAATAAAATCCTTAAAATAAGTATGTGTGTTTGAAGAGGGGGGGGTATTTGCAAATTTGTTATGTTAGCTTGCCCTTCCTTAAGGAAGGTCCAATAACATTTCCTAATCTGTATTCAGACCAAATACTGTTTTATTATCTGATTTGAAATTCCAGGCTCCCCAGATCCAGCCAGTTTTATAAAAAGTTCAATTTTCAATTATTGTACATTATAACCAGTAATAAAAATTCAACAAACAAGGTTATATATGGCTGGTGATGGAATGACGAGAGATGAGAGAAAAAGGGAACAATGCAAGATTGTTCTTTATCCAACTTTCACCTTTTTTTAGCACTTTTGGACAACCATATACGGAGACCCAATTATAAAAAGCAAGGATATTTCTAAGAAGAGTGAAAATAGTCTTGCAATAGAAGATAAGTGTTTCTTAATTTTTCTTATTTCCCCCCTCCTCCTCCTCAGGAATCCATCCCTTCAGGTTCCTTAGGACTATATTTTAAATACTAACCCTAACCCTAATACTAGTCTAAGCAATATCATACATTTCTAAAAAAAAAAAAAAATCAATTAGGAAGACTTTGNTATCATACATTTCTAAAAAAAAAAAAAAATCAATTAGGAAGACTTTGGCTGTCAATAATTGCTATCAGAGTAGGTAAATCTATACTCACTGGGCAATAGTTATAAAATGTTATTGTGTATTCTTGGAATAATGAATAAATAAAACAAATTTAACTTTTTAAATCTTTTTTAAGCTTTATTTTTGGATTGTGATCCCAGTCTTCACTTTTAGCAAACCAGTTTCAGAGTGTCTAATTTCTCTACCCTGAATAACAGCACAATTGTAACTTATTTTTTGTTTGGCTTTATATATTAGAGCAGTGTTTCTCAACTTTGGCAACTATAAGACATATGGACTTCAACTCCCAGAATTCCCCAGTTTAAACTTGGCAAGATTGAGAAATACTACATTAAAGGCTCATGAGTTGACTCCTTTTATAGTCCAACACAATGACATTTCTACATTTATGTAGATATCACCGAACTGTTAATATTAGTAAATATTTTGTAAAATACAATATTAATATAATATGGGGGCCACAAAAATGTGTGCTATTAATTTATTACAAATTTCTGTTATATTTACAACCTGCTTTCTCTTCAGAGTTCAAAACAGCATACATGGTGATTGTTGTCATTTTGTCTTTATACAACAAACCTGTAAGGTACAGGTTTTCCGCTCCTTGAGTGAGAAGATACAGAAAGACTCTATTTTATTTAATAAAATTGCATAGACAAATGTTCTTGAGAGAAGGCAGTTCCACAAACAATCAGACCTTAAACCAGGAAGAACTTTTAAGATAACAACTGGAACCTCAAGAGCCCAGCTTGGCAGCAACGCAGTCTAAACAGGTGGTAGTACTAGCTAACCTTCATTAATTGAAAAAAAAAAAAAAACTAGACAAGATTGTAATTGTTTAGTTCTGGGAGGGAGACCACTAAATGGGGATGAGGGGGATTCTGGAATTCTGATAACTAGTTAATCATCTAAAGCATTGTAGCCCAGTTTAAATTGCTCTAAGCAAATTTTCAGAATATGTCAGTTTTGCAACTTTAAAAAAGCTCAAAAGGTCCAGTTATTAAAACATTCTAAAATGCATTACAATAATTTAACTCAATTTTAAATCAGATATTTCCTAACCCATACAAAGTATTTTTCTAGAATACAATATTTCCTATCCCCCCCCACCTCCCAACATACTTACACACAACCATATCCTTGAATTTTCAAGTAGATTAAGTGAACAGATTTGATTTTGGATATCATTATTCTCATATTCATTTCATAATGAGGTGAAGTTTCTAATATTATGCCATAGCCTACTATACCTTATACTATTGCTGTGATAATAATGCCAAAACCAAGTATTTGGTATATTGAATAACACTAAAAAAAAAAAACTTAATTATTCTGCTTATTCATAGCATTCTGTCTATACAAACTTACATCTGCGGTAGTTAAGATTTCAGAAATAAAACTGTTATCAAAAGTAAAGAATCCACATAATAATTCTAATGAAACACAAAATGCATAAATATATTTACCTATACTTAAGTTCCCTCCCCTTCAATCATATCCAATTCTCAAAGACTGCCATGACAAACTCCTGAAGTTTTTTCGGCAAAGTTTTTTAGAAGACTTCTGTCATTGCTTCCTTCTAGAGCTGGGAGAAATTGTGACTAGCTCAAGGTCTCCTAGCTGACATTATGACTAACATGAGACTAAAACTCATGGTGTTCTGGTTTCTTGCCCGATGCCTTAAACCACAATACCAAACTGGCTCTTACAAAGTATAATATACTTACCTTTGTTTTTAAAGACAAATAATCAATCCTTTCCAAGGTTCATATCAATATTAATCAACAATAAAATAATAAAATAACTAATCAACTTAACATAGCAATAAACAATGAAACCAAGCAATTCGCTTTTAGAGGAAACAGCTTAAAACTTCTTTCTGGTATTGAAAATATTAAAAATCATAGGTGTGCAACATAGAAGACTGGTTTCCCTTTTCTACTACAATGAACTCCTACTTTGAAAGAAGTATATGGTACATTTTACCTGTGCCCAAGGCACTAGCATGTCCTGAAGAAAATTATAATAGAACAAAAACTCAGAACATATTGAAAGTTTAACCATGAACATTGCAAACTTCTAGTTCTATAGATTTCAGTTCCCATAATTCCTAGCTAGCATGCCACTGCTTACAATTCTGGAAATTGGAAGTTCACATATTCGGAATTTGCCAAATCTGAGGAAGCACTGAAATACAGTAGCTGCACTGTACAGAGATGATTCAATGTGTTTTTTGTTGGTTGATTTGTTGGTCTGTTTAGAGTCTATAGAATATAGAGGTATTGACTCAGTATCTCTGAAATTACCCAAAATCAAAATTGTTGGTTGATTTGTTGGTTTGTTTAGAGTCTATAGAATATAGATGTATTGACTCAGTATCTCTGAAATTACCCAAAATCACATTTTAAACCACATTATATCATACCACATTGCACTGATTTTAAACAGAATTTGGTAAAATCCAGCTATACTTCCATGGGCCTTCCAATACATACTCAGAGCATGTTTCTTTTTAAAAAATATTGTTTAAGAGCATAAGGAATGGAAGGTGAGCAAGGCAAAAGAGAAAACTACTAGCCTACTTTTCTCAGCAGAAAGGAAAAAATTGCATGATTAATAACCATTCAGCCAGTAGCATTTATCTTGAGAGAATACAGCACCATGGACAGTGGTCTCCACTAGAAGAAGCAAATTAGTGCAGATTTTCAACCTTTTTCAGACTAGATAGCATGTTAATAAGGAGGGGGAATTCTGGTAATCCAGAAAAGCTCTAATCTATTGAAAGGAAATTAAGTGTATTCACATTCTTTCATGTGTTTCCTACATTACTGTGAACATTTAGAGTTCCATCGAACAGTTTCAAAGTCTCTGTATTAGAAATGATTATTCTCCAACTCTGCCCCCCCATCAAATACTCTATATTTTGAGTTCTCCATTCCAGGCTGGCCTAAATAAAAACCAGACATGCTCCTTTTATGTGTCAAAGAGAATCAGTGGCTTCCAATAGTCCAGTAATTGGACTACAATTATTATCAGCAAGGCCAACGTTTAATTGTTCTAACCATTATCTCACCAGTTTTTAGGTAAAATGATGTACTTCACAGATTCAAAGCCCTCCTTGACCATTATCTGTTCATTTGTTTTTTACTGGAAAAATTAAATTATTAAAATTAATGCTTAGACCAATAATTGGTGGATTCTCATGAGACAGACTTAAAATATAAAAGCATGTTGCTTCAAAAGATTAAATTACTAGAAGTAAAGCTAACAGTTTGGTCAATCCCTTCTTGTGTAAGCATTAGATTGTGTTAGCTTTTGGTGGTTAAAGTTGATTTAGGATTATTGAGAAGAAGAGTATGTGGAAAGGAGATCATGAATGCTTATAATGAAAAGAGAGAAAGGACATTTCATGCCTAGGAAGGGCAAGATTTTAACTTGCATTTTCTTTTTCTTTTTTCTTGTGGTAAGTCTATTCTGAGCTCGTTGTGATATTCATATTTGTATGAAACATGGTGATGTAATTGATGGGATTGTACCATAAAAAGGGATTCAGTGGCCATTTATTGACCAGGGTTAGCCAGCTGCTTACCACCAACATATAATATAGTAATCTTAAAGGATTTCATAGATCTACTACTGGCAACTGAACTAAATTTATATTTATTTTATTACAACTCCATCAGTAAAATCTTCACAAAAATAACTCAAAACAATAACTTCAATCATTTATAAAGTTGTTTCCCCTTCATTAGAAATGGTAGAAAATGAAAATACATGATGAGTCTTTAATATTATAATTGGAATGCAAGGCAGGTGGCACTTCATAATGGCTTTATGCTTGAGGGAAAAAAAGACAAAAATCCATAAATAATAGGTCCAATATCTTAGCACTTTCTCTGCTTTATCAGTACAAAATAAAAAGAATTTATGTTGCTAAACTTAAGGGAGAAAAGTTTTACCCTGAATGAAAATCTTACATATATTTACTTTGTGTGTGTGTGTGTGTGTGTGTGTTACACACACATGCTCCTATATTCATGAACAGGCAAAGCAATTCTAGTGTCAGACTCACTGGCAATGAGATTTAAAGTGGGAATAAAGCTGCTCTTCATTCATTTGTTTAATTGGGTTCTCTTTATCTAGATAGGACTTGTGTGGAGAATTTAGATCCTTTTGATGAGGAAATATTGAAAATTTACAAGGGTTCACAAACCTTTAAGCACCATTTGTAACCAATGTCCCAGATTTATTTAAGGTATCATTTCTTCAAGTCTTACTCCTCATACAACAGGATCCTAAGCATATAATTTTACTATTTTACTTCCTTATTTCACTTTGGTTTTCTCAAACCCCACAAACAATATCACAAAATATTTCAGAGTTGCCTTGAACCATGACGCGGGTGACAAATAGATTTGCTAAATAAAAAAATAATAATTTTATATTTAATATGAATCTAGAAATATGCAGCTAAGTATATTGCATCTACCTCCTAGTTAGTAAGTATTCTCTAGATTAGAGATCCTGGCTTGCATCGAAAAATATGAATATTCTTGAAGTAAAACAGGGCTTTAGTTGCAAATATGTCTCACTGATATTGACCTAAATATGGTTTATACCACATAAGTGACTAAGAAGTATAACCTAGTCCATCTTTTATCTATAGTATATGGAAACCTTTATGGATCAAGGCCAAGATGGCCAAGGAGATTGGTATCTATGAACCAAATGATATTTTCTTTCAGATTTCCTTTTTTGATTCTTATTTTAAGTCTTTCATTTCTTTTCCTTCCTATTTCTTACTCCTTTCCTGCATAAAGTTGCTTAACCTGAAAGGAAATACAATAGCATGATTGGTTAGTGAGCTCCCTGCTGAGCATGGACATTTTCTGAAAAAGAATAATCTGTCCAAGTACCTTTATAATTCTTTTAATAATGAGGAGATGTTGCTAGACATGGATGCAGTGAGGCATTTTTGTTACCACTTCTTGCAGGATAAGATACAAAGATAGGTAAGAAAACACAATACTTTCCAAATTATCTTCAAATCATTCACAACTTTTTTCCAATGTCCCTTATCAATCTGTCATTAAAGAGCTATAGAATAGAGCTACAACAGGTAGCCTGGGCTGGTTATATATAATCACAATCAAAGTCTTTGGAAAGAACAGACCATAAGCTTTACAAGGAAAGAAATGGCCAAGAGTATAGCATATTGTTACAGGCCTGAAAGCATTTTACAGCTGTGAAAACTGGGATGAGGGGCAGAGAAGCTGAAAAAGTACCTGAACTGCAGACCTGATGGGGGTACTAATAAGCATTTGGTATCTTCGGAAGAAGATATGCTTAAAAGCAAAGTGAGGGGGGAAATTACTTTCTAAGTGATTTCCGTTATGATTAACTTTGGGACAGAATGGTAAAAATTTGAGACAAGGGGGGGAAAAAGGGCATAAAACCTAGCTGTTAGATTGGCACCATTCTAGGAATAAGATATTGTGACAACCAAGCATTAAAACTATAGGTAGGTAGGTATAACTTGTACTATAAAAATTCCTTCACAATTGTTTTGAGTTTGCTTTCAAACTGTAAACACCTGCCTTGCTATTTGGTCCAAGGCTACTCTGAAGGCATATGTGGAACCTGAAAACATCCAGTTTTCCATTCAATCCTCCGCTTTCCCAAATTGTCATTCCACTGAAGATGATCAGCCGCTAACAATGCCAATCATGATTAATGGTTTGGGGTTTTCAGTGCCTTTCTTTAAAGTATCTTTCCCCCAACACAGATTTTGGATTCTGCCTCCTCCCTTGCAGTGTCCTTTCTCCATTTAGAATTGGAACTGGATCTAATCTTGGGTGCATATATTGAACTGTTTTAGTTTATTATAAATTTCTGCTGATGCTGTAAATTAGTTAATGGGTTTCAACAATAATGTCATATGATTAGAAACTCATTTATCATTCAGCTTGTTTATGTTCCAGATTTTCTTTTATGATACTGTAGTTTGCTTGCTCATTTATTTGAAAATGTACGATAACAGCAAAAACTATTGAAATGCAAAACTCATAGCTTTGGGATTCTTATCAATACCAAAGACAAAAGAAAATAGATTAAAGAACATTAAGGTTGCATGCTTGAGCAACCAAACAAAATACAGATAGTATCAAACTATGGTCCATGTACTCTTGCTTGACATGTGTGCATTTTCACATAAGTTTTGCACAGCTTCAAACACATGTGCACCAAATTGTAAAATATTGTACCCTTATTTGCATGCCAAACAACACTTTGCTTAAGTACAAAAACCATAAAGAAATCAGTTTCATCTTAGAAGTGGGTAGCATCTACTCACTCTGAATAATTTACAAAATTAAGAAGAGTTGGTGTAGTAATTGGATGGCTATCATTGGGGAAATCCCAGTGCCACAGAATAGGTTAGGGAGGTTGCAAAAATATTTTCAAAGAAGGTAAATGGCAACTATTTCCAATCATGGCAAGAATATTATATAGATATGCTATGTAAGTCACCAGGTGACTTGACTTAACCCATTTAAGCCAATGTTTTCTTCTGTAATAATAAACATATTTGACTAATTTGGTCCCAGTGCACTAGTCATTGCCAATTATTACTAGCATATAATCAACGGAATGAACACAGCTGTTGAATGTCACCTTACTATTTGACTTAATGTGGTTCTTGAGTTGTTGAAACTGCAGGGACAATCCATGAGCTCCAGAGGTTATGGTTGTTCTTCTCGAGCATGCACTGCTGTACCAAAAGTGTTTTTTCAAGAGGCAACTGGACTTTGTTTTTCTTTGAAGATGTTTTGCTTCTCATCCAAGAAGAAGCTGTAGAAGCTTCTTGTATGAGAAGCGAAATGTCTTCAAAGAAAAACAAGGAAGCTCAGTTGCCTCTTGAAAAAGCACCTTTGGGACAACAATGACCTGGAAGACTGAGAATCTCCATTGGCATGTAGTGCTATAGTTCCCCAAGGCAGTGCAGCTCTGAGACCATATAAGAACATAAGTAAGCTCGTAATGGGTAAACATTTGGGGACATAAAAGTCATATTGCCAGCTACTTTTTGAAGTAAAAATTCTTAGAGACATCTGCAAATAAAAGAATTGCTTAAAATTGCAGTCCTTGCATTATCAGTCTCATATAGCTTTATCTATCTTGTGTTCTGAGTAGGCATTTGGGAGTTATTGCCTACAAATAGCAAGATGCCAGCTGGTTCAAGATGGTACTTTACCCAAGACAATTCAAAATCAAATTCTAATGGTTTTCATTCGACAAGAAGTTCTGTCAAATGAAATTAGATAAGTTCTCCTACCTTTCCTACATAAAGAGGATCGCTTCCCATGTATTCCTCCAGTACAAAGAACTGATTCCACACCCAACTGCGTTTGGTTCGTGGTCTCCCAGGTTGGAAGTAGGGCTTTGATCCCGATCTTGGCAGTTCTGCTTGGCTCATCCCAGAAAGACAGAGGAAAAGAGCTAGTATCTGCAAAAAATGGCAGAGCTCTACTTTGCCTAATTTCATTTTTCTTCTTCTCCCTGTGCGAGGAAAAAATAAAGTAACAACAACAAAACAAACAAAATAAAACTTGAGAAAATAACAGGCAGTTCCACTTGTCTTAGCAAGACATCCACTGGGATTCCAGATGTAACGACTTGTGTTCGATTAAAAAACAAAAATCACTCTCCACTATTGAACATTCTTCACAAGGGGTGCAGCATAAGAAGTACCTATAAAAGAAAAGGGAAAAATAAAGACAAGAACTGTTGTCAGATATATATACCTGAAAATTACATTTCTTCTAACTTTCATATGTGAACAATGAAGTTTACTCAACATTTCATTTATTGAATCAGATATGAGCTAGGGGTAATATTTCAACCTACTGAATGCTGTTCCTTCAACTACATTAATACTTTTCAGTGATGAGTTTACACCTAAGTACTATGGGTATCAGAAGGAAGACATGTTTGTTGTCTTAACTAACCAAGCAACTGGAACTGATAAGAGCTCATTTGAATTTCCAAATCTCCCTCCCTTGATTTCTTTCTTTGATCATAGCAGTCAAATTAACCAAAACCTATTGAGGAGTCAAAGAGTCCAATTACAACCTAACCCTGCTTTTATAACCTGAGAAAGGAAAACAGTTGTTCATCCATTGCTTCAGACTTTTCCAAGCAAAACTGAACAGGAATAACTCATGAATGTTATGCTTATGATTTGTGACAGGTTTTTAATTCTACCAGCAAATATATCAATATGTTTTTATATTTCAATACTGCCCTTAAGCTGTCTCAGTGATGCATATCAGATACTGGTTTGCTGGTAGTTTTATCATTTTCAAAAGCCACATTAGAGCTTAGTAAGTGGGAGAATGAAAGCTATTTAGAAATTTTAGCTCAAGATTCCTGCAATAGGTACTGATTCCTGGACTATGATATGCTGCAGCAAATCAAGGTTGAAATACAATATGGAAATGTAAGTATTATTTCCCAGGTCTCAGTTTAACACTTGATACTTCAATTTCAAAAATAAGCATTGCTCATGTCTTAATAGTTATAAACAAAAGTCTGAAAATATGCAAACATTAAGTGTGATAAAGTAGAACCAGTTTATTATCTATGTCCCCAGACTGCAGCATACTTATCAAATCAAAGGCACTGGAGAAAAAAGTATTTATTTAACTTCGCTTAATTTACTAATTTATATTCCACCTTTCACCATAAATGAATTTAAAAAGTTATACAGCAATAAATAAGACAAATACTATTATAGAAACCAATACTACCTAAGAAATACATTATCAACTATGAATGCATTCCAATTAAAACAAATATTTCATTAAAAATAATTAACTAGACAGACAGTACATTACAAACCAAATAAAGGTGAAGAAAACAAAGCAGCGTGAAGACAGATGTAATCATGCAAATGTTTAGAATCAGGTTGCTAGTCCTCGATATAAATTTTTTAAAAAAACATTGCTACAACATGATCTCTTTGGAGCCAATATTAAGAGTTAATCTGATCAAAATCAGGTGACCTATTAATTTTCTGAAATTGGTTTATATTAAATGCTACTTATAAAGAACAGAAAACTATATTCAATCATAAGACCTTAAGATCTTAACTAGTGACTTCCGGTTTGAGCTTCTTCAGCGACAGACCAAAACCTCATTTCTGCGAGGCTTCAATCCATACTCGCCGCTGGAGTGCCCCAAGCCGGCTGGTTTCGGGGCCAAGCCACCCTGTAGAGGTGGTGAAGAGGGGGGAGATTGCCTGCAGGGTTGAGGAGAACCGCATCTCTCTTCCCCAGCTGGCCATTACTCCCTTTTCCGAAGGCGGTTGCAGCGGTGATCAGAAATGGCCACCACAAAGAAGAACTCGACCAGAAAAGAATGTGCAGGAGGAAGATAAAAAGATAAAGTTTTGGTTGACCGGGTCAAACAGCAAAAGCAACAAATAAGGTACCCTGGAATTGAAGCTGTTAAAAAACAATAACATTGTTCCCTAAGAAGATTTTTAAGCTGTGAAGGAGAGAAAAAAGGGAAAAGATTTGGTTTTCTCCTTTTCCTATACTTACTGAATAGCTAAGAGACTTAAGCCAAGAAATTGGAAAAAAAATCCACTTTGACATCAATAGTCATTAATGCTGAAAATAAAAAGTCAAAGGGATAATAAAGATTTTTGGATAATTAAAAGCTTTTGAAAACAGAAAGGAGATAAAAAGATAAAAGGGTAGGATCTGGAGGGAGGAGACTGCCTGGAATTAAAATAGACTTACAGCAAAATCTCAACAAGACTTCCAAAAGATACATTCTAACTAAAATATGCGCAACAAAAACCCCAGGAAGAAAAAGTCGAAAAAGAAATAAGAAGATATAACTCAGACTATCTGATTACTTGATGATTTCTGGATTCTGGGTTATTGTTGTTGAATGACTAAAATCAATCGGGTAATTGTTTAAAACTGTTTAAAATGGCTCCACTTTTAGAAGAACTGAAAATGATTTTAAAAAGTACAAAGAAGATTCACAAGAAGGGAGAGGTTTATTTTGGCTTCGTTATGAGAAACAACAAGAAATGCCTGCAGAACAAGAAGATTGCGAAAAAGAAGAAACCATCTTTAATGAACAAGTAATCTTAGATGGGGGGAAAAAAGGAAAGGGGGAAAGAGAATGAAAGTTTAAGATTGGGAAAAACAACTCCAAAAAAAATAGAGTGAAAAAAAAGTATAAAATCAGAAAGCAACAGAAGAGGGAAATGCAGAAGAGAGAATTAGAACTAGAGAGACAAGGGGGTAAAAAGGGAGGGAGAAGATGAGAGGAAGAAAAGAAAGGAAAAGAACTTATAAAGGACAGAAGCAAAATATAGAGAAACCAGGCCTATTTAGAGATAATGGGTGAAAACTTAATGGAAAAAGGAGTTCTGCAAAGGTAATAAGATAGTATGTACCTTTGTATTGAAACAAAATTATGATTAGAAACAGAAATAATTTTAGAAAATATGAAAACAATGGCTCGATTAAAATGTCTGATAAAATAGCTATCGTAATTCAGGGGGAATGCTTGTCAATAAATAAATGTAACAAAAGGTATATTTAATGATTTATAAAACATATGTGAAGAGAAATAAGGGAAAATTATTATGGTGATTATATGTGTTTTAAGGAAGTATAATATTTATTGAAAAGAGTGTTAAAGATGTTAAGATTTTAATGATTATTAATGATAGAACTGAACTGGAATGGAGTGAGGTTATATTACATATATTTACAATCTTTCTTTCTTTTTTTAAAAGAATATAGTGTTATTATAAGAATGTACCAAGCAGAATTCGATTGGAAGTTATGTATTATCTGTTATATGAAGGTCATTAAACTTAAGATATACATTGAAGTTTAAATAAGAGTTGAATGGATGTAATTTTAAAATATAGAGGTGTCATACTCCAATTAGTAACTACAGGAGAAAATTTGTTTAATGAGAAAAGATAATATGAAATTGAAACAGAACAGACAAAAGTATAATGATTTGAACTGAGATGAGATAATCAAAATTAAAATTGAGAAATTAAAGAGTGGAAAAACTATATAGAAAATGTAAAATAGTATAAGATATGGAATAGAATACAAAAGGAGCATGAAATTGAGTTTTGTGTCTGTATAAAGAAGTTCAACCGCACCATGCGAAAAAAGATGTTTTACTTGTATTTTGTATGTGTGAAAACCCAAATAAAACTTTATTAAAAAATAATAATAATTAATGAGACAGATAGGTACAGTACAAACCAAATAAAGGTGAAGAAAACAAAGCAGTGTGAAGACAGATGTAATCATGCAAATGTTTAGAATCAGGTTGCTAGTCCTCGATATAAATTTAAAAAAAAAAACATTGCTACAACATGATCTCTTTGGAGCCAATAATAAGAGTTAACCTGATTAAAATCAGGTGACCTATTAATTTTCTGAAATTGGTTTATATAAAATGCTACTTACAAAGAATAGAAAACTATGTTCAGTCATAAGACTTTAAGATTTCATAGGAAGACACAATGTACGCAGGGCAAGACTGAACTAGTCACTTGTTTACAGTCAAACCTAATTCACAGGATTTTTGACAGAATGAGAAGCAAATAATACAATGCTAAGAACCACTGGATGAAAATATGTGCAAAATATAATGAACTGCATGCTGCTTCTTGGAATAATGCCATTAGTTTTAATGACAAGAAGTTAATAACGCATGCCTCTTCTGTATAATATTTGTGATATATTTTGCAATATGTCACAACTAGGCAACATGGTATGTCTTGACACAACACCCTGAAGATACTTCTCTTGAGAAATTTATTTTTGTTTCTTCGTGTGTGTGTGTACACACACACACACACGCATACACACACATACACATATCTTTTAAGTAGGAATCAAAGAAAAATAAAAATGAATGTTGGTACCTAGAATCTAAAAGCATCTCCTTTTATTAGCATAGTTATTTACAACAACAATGTCTCTATGTCTGAAGCATTCTTAGCATAATTGTAAAACTATGTTTTCCATAAAAACAAAACAAAAAAAAAAGAAAATAAGGCCTTGAGAAGATGGGAAAGTTAGCGAGGCTGGTAGAAAGCATGGAAGGGGGATGGCTAAACTGTACCTTATAGAGTAATCTAATAAACAAGGGTCTTCAAACCCATTTCCCACTTTGGCAACCACTTTTGAGAAGAAACTTTTGAAAGTCATGTTGTAAAACTGCACGGTCTTAAAATTAAATACATGTTCATTACTGAGATAGAAATAATAACCCGAGAAGTGAAAACTTCTGATAACAGTAGAGAAACAGTTTGTTTTATGAAATAATGATTCTATTTATGGATTTCATCTTTAACTTGAAGCAAATGTGACCTTCCTTTCCTTCAAATCTCCTGGATCATATAACAACATTCAATTTGAACTATTCAAACTGGGAATCCAATCAATTAAAAATTAAAGTGGGCATGTATTTACATTCTTCACTGAATGGTTCAACTGTTTGGAATCAAATGTCCTGGATATTCAGCCAAATATTGAACTCCCGACTTATGGGGATTATGTCGATGAGGTTGGTGTTTAAGTGGTGCTCCGCTTGTTTTGTGATTGCTCACAAGGCATCTATCACTATTAGTACCATCTTTGCTTTCTTTTGCCACAAGCTTTCTATTTCTATTTGCATGTCTTGGTATTTTGTTATTTTTCTCCAGTTCTTTCTCTTTGAGCATGCTGATTTCAGGTACAGCTATGTCCACTTGTCTTTCTTATCAACAATTGTTAAGCCTTTTAAGTTATGTGGCAGGTGTTTGTTTGAATTCTTAAAGTCCCAGACTTTCATTTTCTACTACTTTATCTTTTGTGGTCCCGCCAGACTTGCTTGCAGGCAAATGGTATTTCTTGGAGCTCTTCCATTGTTGCTATTTTGTCATGCAGTTGTTTGTAGCCAGTCCATGATTATTATTTTTTTTCAGCAGCAAAGAAATTGTCCACTGTTTCTTTGGCTTCTTTGCAGAGGAAGTATTGCTGCCTTTTCAATCCTAGCTTCATATGTATTTGCTCTTAAGGTTTGGTCTTCTGCATTATTGTTATTATATTACAATTGCTTACACAATCAGCCAGATATTTAAGTTGAATTTGGCATTTTTTAATTTACCAAGTCCTTCCAAAGAAACTAGTATATGCAGATATTGTTGTTCCATGGTGTTAAAGATGCTGTAACCAGACATAAGCTGTGTCAAGTAGTGCTGTTTTTTGCAATGGACTGATGATGATTTTGTCAATGCTGATGGTGTTCAAAGAGTGCTCAGATGTTTTAGGATTGCATCTGAGGCTATTATTATTATGGTTCATTAAACAGTCAGCCAGATGTTTAGATTGGATTTGGCATTTTTTTCCACCAATCAAGTCCTTCCAAGGACCTGGTATAGGCAGATGTTGTTATTTGATGACATTAAAGGCATTGTTGCAGGATGTCAGCTGTAAAGTTGCCTTTTGCAAATGACTGATGGTGATTCAAGAGCTCCAGATGTTTTGGGATTGTATCCAAGTGCCTCTATTATTGATTGATTTGATTTGATTTTTTATCCCATCTTTCTACATTGTTGGTCCAGTGAGAGTTGATAGGCATTTTTTTTTAGTTATCAGTCTAAGGCTAAAAGAGAACAACTGGCCCAAAGTCGTCCTGCAGGCTACTATGGGTTCCCTGATCCTAGTTCAACACCTTAAACAATTTCACCACACTAATTCTGAGACAATAATACACATAACTTTGTCTATGTGCATACACACACAAACATTTTTATATGTGCAAAGTAAAAGCATCAACATCCATATAGTATACACACAGACATAACAAAAATGTCTTATTATTGTGTTTCTTTTAAAGGGCTTTCTGATCCCCCTCCTGTTCCCTTAACATAACTCTTATAAAGTGTTTGTAATTATTGTCTATAAGTCAAAGATTTCTGGTTCAAAACCCAGCAGAAAGATGCTTGTTATTACATATTTTCAAGCTTCCTTTTTCCTGCATTTTTCCTTCCTGCATTTTTTGCTTCCTGCATTTTTTAATAAGTTCACTTTCACCATTTTCCCATTTTCCAAGCACTTGAGACAGAACATTTTACCTCCAACTCCCAAATAATAATCTTTGATTTACAATGCAAAAATTATACTAATTATGCTACTGCTTGACCACAATAAAAGAGAAATCTAACAATGATCTAATGACTTAACGGTAAATATTAGATTAGTTAAAGGGATTGTTCATTTCTCTGCAGATAAGGAAGTTGTGACATCTATTAACTGTGATGGAAATAAAACCCTAGAGACTTCTAACATCTCTGTTTAGAGATTTAGTGGTTGGTTGTATTTTCTGCAGCACAGATACAGTAGCCTTAAATCTGTTTTTCATCATGAGAAAACAAGCACAGAAAATTAGAGGGCCTTGAGTGTTAAAATCTGGCTTGTACGACAAGCATATTTTATTCCTGGGGTTTTAGAGTTAAGGCAAATTCCCCCTCCACTTTTTCAAAGCAAAATATCAAGCAGTCAAAACCATTTTTAAAAAATCTCAATTGATTAACATGGAAACAAGAAGGCAATTAAAATACCAGGTCACATGCTATATGAGGAAAGGGGAATATATTCTAGGAAACCACAATAAAATAAGAATTCACCTCTGCCAACTTCCATATCAGTGAACCGCTAAGCTAGGAAACATCCTAGATGGTAAATGAATTTACCTCATGCATTTAATAAATGTCATCTGCCTTAAAAGCACACTTATGCTAACAATGTCTGGCTCTCCGCAAAGTCCCTTCAGTTTTGCAGTACTGTGTAGTACTTTCAGAAAGGTATCCAGAGGGCAAAACCATAATGCAAATAAAAGCATTTCTGAATACAGAATCAATTTAACGTTTTTCACAGTAATCCCTTCTGAGGTACTTCTTTGCCCCGAAAGGTCTATAGTTAGGGGGCTTGTGGAATAAACCAGGAAAAGCCAATGTTAACTAGGTGGCAGCAATTTAAAAGCACTCTCTTTAAAACACTGGTCTTTCTCTCCAAGGTGGAAAAAGAATATCATCCTCCAAATGTCTAAATTAGGACAATGGCAAAAAGGAAATCATTGGTCAAGATTTTGCTGTAATACAGTAACTACAGCCAAATTGTGCTTATTAGCAAGAGCACTTAGGCTCATATACTGCTTCATAATGCTTTATAATATTCTCTAAGCAGTTTACAGAGTCAGCATATTATCCCCAGTGTATTACCAATTACCCCAGTGTATCACCTCAGAAGGATGGAAGATTGAGTCAACCTTGAATCAGTCAGGATTGAACTCCTGGCAGTAGGCAGAGTCAGACAGCAACACTGAGTTCCACTGCACCACCATGGCTCATCAAAGTCATCAAAGCATATAATTATTTTTTAGTTTCCATCATTTGTTTTTATATTATTTGTTGAGCCTTGAGATCTGAAATCAGAGTTGACCATCAGCATATGATTTGATCTGAACAATATTATCTCATATCAACTTTGTCTGAACCAATGATAAGAAACTTTTACAATATATTGAGCACTGTTTCTTATCAGGTGGGTCTCCTACTTATAACTGTTCTCCAACTGGTCTCTAGGAAGTCTCTAAAATCACAACACAACTGAAAAGAGGTAAAATTATTATAGCGATTTCATTTTAGAGGAACACATTTGGATTCCTCCCTTGTTTTCCTTATTTAGCCATATTAACTATTCTTTGCAAGTGTGAGATTAATCAATACTAGCTCCAATTTGTAAAGGTGACAAGCCTCAACTCAGTTAGTTACCATATAATCAGTCTACTAACCAAGACTACTGAACTATATCCTGGTCATAGTTTTATGAAACATATTGATTAACACAAGAGAAAGAGTTGTTGAAAAACAAGTTGGTTTTGGAACCAAATAGTCAGCATTTGATCAATGCATCACATTGCATTATTTGGTACAAAAATATTCCAGTTGTGTAAGAAGAACTTTTAAGCTACTCTTTCTGAGTGAAAGGTAGCTTTAACTTGATCATTAAAGTGAGGCTTTAGAGAAAACTAACTCTCCTGTATACATCCATGTTTACCTAAGTTGATTATAATCCTGCAAAAGAACATGTATTTGTAATTAAGAGGTACTGATACTGCAGGCATATTTATTTTAATTCCTATATGAAGGTAACAATAAAGATACAGTATATTCTTGCACTATTTCTACTTAACCTTTAGACCAGTGGTGGCTAACCTTTTCGGGCTCCCATGCCAAATATTGTGCACCAGCACCTAGAAAGCAATATGTGCAGGGATCAACCCCCCCCCCCATGAGCCTGCACATGCACATGCACTCCCCCACACATGCTGTGCATCTCTACACATAGACATGCATCTCCCGCAGACTTCCGCCCTGCGCGCATGTGTGCCAGATACCCAACAATCAGCTGTTGGGCGGGTGGTGGGCAGGCGCGCATGCAGAGTGGGGCTCTTCTGGGCAACCTCTCATGTGCCGGCAGAAGTGGTTCTGCGTGCCACTTCCAGCGTACGTGCCATAGGTTCAGCATCATGGCTTGAGACTGAATCTTTTAAAAAATTCTGTCCCAAAATGAGTTTCACACCAAAACATAAGACTGTAATCCTATTTCTATTTTACTATAGGCAGAGGATGATGTAACACTTTCATTAATCCATACTGTTCTTTGCTAAATTTTGCAAGTACTTGCAACATTCTCTTGTGGTGAAGAATGATTTAACATCAATTATTCCAAAAGAAAAGTGTTTAATGGTTTATTAACCCTAGTGCAAAGTGCATCATGGGTGGAAACCCAATGAAGTGATATGCAGACAGAACACAGCAAGATTTTTAAATACCAAAGAATTTGTCTTCAATTTTCTATTTGTGTGGAGACATCAAACTGATAGCCTTTCAGTTTTTGCCCAGAAGGTTTTAAATGCAATAGAGTGTTTTGCCAATCATAACAGAAATTTTGCTGCAACTGCTGCCAATCTCTTTAGAGCAAAGGGACCAATCCTCTGGTTATATGGAGTTCCATCTCCATCTCTGTAAAGGCTTGAATGCAGCAGAAACAATGCAATGAAACATTCTGTGAGCTTTGTTTTGTGATCCTTGCTATGTGTCTAATACACTTGTCCACTGGATGTTTACTTTGGCTCAAATGGAGCTAAAATGGGAATTTGTCAATAAAAATTGGTTGAAAACTAATCTTTGGGACAAATTCTTGGTTCAATACATCATTATGACTGACTTTTTTTTCCATGGGAAGAAAATAGTATACTCAGGTCTTAGTCTACTGCTGCCTTCCAAGTGAATCTCTCATCATGATTCTATTCTATTTGCAATTGCCACCCAGAAGCACTGAGTTTGAATTTGTCCTTTCATATTATTCAAATATTGTATTGCATAATTTGTTTTTGTTTCCAATTGTTAATTGTGTCACTTATATACATATATTGGACTTTCTTGAGTTTTGGCCTTTGACTGCTAAGTAAATAAATAGAAATTATGGGCGATGAAAGTTGCTCTGGTAAGCTTTAAAAAAATAAATGTTGTCATTCATAGAAACTTACTTGGCTTTTTCTTCTACTTCTCTACATAGAATTGCCTCAGGTATATAATTGAAGAAATAAAGATCAATAAAAAGAAAGAAAAATAGATGCTTTTATTGCTGTGATAACTATAATTATCTTTGATTAACTTACTGGTCATGAAATAAGTTACACTGTAATCATTAAATGATATATCACAAATTGTTGACATCTGAAATAATTATTCAAATGAACTGAGAGCTGATAAGGCCTTCTTGGATTGCCAATATTTTGTCCTATTAAAATCAATGGCTTTTAAAGTGTTCAGAATCCAACCTGGAGGCAGTTAAACAAAAAAAGGTATACAGGTAGTCCTCAATTTACAATAGTTATTTAGTGACTGTTCGAAATTACAACAGCACTGAAAAATGTGACTTATGACTCTTTTTCACAGGAATGACCTTTGCAGCATCCCCATGATCATGTGATCAAAATTTAGATGCTTGGCAACTGGTTCTTATTTATGACCATTGTTGTGTCCCAAGATCATGTGATCACCTTTTGTGACCTTCTGACAAGCAAAGTTAGTGGAGAAGCCAGATTCACTTAACAACTGAATTATTAAACGATCAATTGCAGTGATTCACTTGACTGTGGCAAAAAAGATCAAAAAATGGGACAAAACTCATTTAATGAATGTTTCACTTAGCAACAAAAGTTTTGGGATGAATTGTGGTCGTAAGTCAAGAACCACATGTAATGAAAAGCTACTAGAGTATAGCTGAACTGTAAAAAAAAATCTAATACTGAGTAGATGGCAAATGCTCTCTATTGCCATCTAGTCACTACTTTCACTACTTTCACTACTCAAATATAACAGTCTAATATAATTTTGTCTTTAAATAGAGCCAAACAATTCACATAGTCATATAACTTAATCTGTTTTCAATCAATTTTATAGTAATACTTTTTTTCCCTCTAAACCAGGGGTATCAAACTCAAGACGCGTGGGCTGGATCCAGCCTGTCAGGTGCTTAGATCTGGCCTGTGGGGCTGCCCTGAAAAGAGCAAAGAATTGGCCTGTGGTGCCCCTCCTGGCCCTTCTGGGATCCATTTTCTATGGCAGAGGGCTGCAGGCTATCGAACTGGCCATGCCAACCTTGACCTTGTCCACCCTTGCTATACCTACTTGCCCCTCCCCCCAATCAAATACAACCCTGATGTGGCCCTCAATAAAATTGAGTTTGACACACCTGCTTTAAACCAATAATATGTTAGGAAAAAAACTGACTATAAGGGGACTAGTACTCTGTCTGCTTATCAGCAGAATAACTCTCTGAAAATTGAATGGGACCAAGATTGGTAGAGCAGGAAATATTACATTAAAAATGATGATTAAGGATGAAAATGGGAGAAATAATTGGACAATGGATTTCTCCTACACACAGGAGAAGCCTGTACTTTTCTGTGCCAACATACACATAAACACAAAGAGGTAAAACACAAAGTTAGCACAGAAACACAGAGAGAGATGATACATGATACATACCGAGATGCAACAAGAAAATACAGATACTTCTTACAGCCAATTCTGGTAAAGGATATGGAAAGAATTCAAGAAGCCAAAGTCTGTATGCTTTTTTCCTTTCATACTTAATGTGCAAGAACATTGAGGTAACATGCAAAATCTTAATTTAAAACAAACCATGATTGAGAATATTCACTCTCCTGCTTCTACTTTACAGCTGGTTGAAAAGAAAGAACTAGGGATGTTTTGTCATTCATAAATCTTACCAATCAGATATAGTATAAACCATGTATTCCAATCTTTTTCTAATCACGGTTTCTAATTGTCTCCCTGATTGCAAACCCTAGTACAATCAGCTGAATCACAATTAAGCTTTGTTAACCTTTGTTGTTCTCTCAGCTGTAACTAAAGTCACACAACTCCAACTTGGTTATTGTAACCATCTGATATTGATAAACTGTCATCTTATTTCAGAAAGTCAGCAGATTGTTATTTAACAGGGATAAAAATACCAACTCAATTTTCATAAGAAATGTCAGTAAAACATTTGCAACGTATTAGGGTCTTTTTTTCTTTCTTTTTAACCACTCTGAAATGTCTTGCTCTGAAGAAACATTTATATTCCAAGGGCTGCATAATAACCTTGATTATTGTGACATAAAATTGCTGCTACTTTTCCTTCTAAACTTGAAGAAGGAGCATGAAAATTGCCATGTTGGAATGGAGCTTTAATGTACAACTTCAACCATAAACTGAGAAGAGTCAAAGGCATTTTTGCAATGTCATTGTAAAATTGTGCAGTATCAGGAATTGGCAGCTCCTAAAGAAACTAGCAGAGAACCAGTATGGTGCAATGATTAAAGCATCTGGCTACAAACTACAAGACTGTGAATTCTAGTTCTTCCCTAGGCACAAAACATACAGGGTGACCTTGGGCCAGTCATTTTCTCTCAACTCTAAAAAGGAAGCAATTGCAAACCATTTATGAAAAGCCTTGCCAAGAAAACTGGAAGGTCTCATCCAGGTAGTCACTGAGAATCATATGGGGGGGAAGGAGAGGAAGTGCCCCATATTACATTTTTCCTCTCCATGAAATATAGTTTCCAGAAATATTGTGCCTTAACTCCTTAACTAAATATTATTTCTATTCTGCTTATATCATAAAGACAATCTCTCCATTTTCCAAAGATCACATTCTTGTTATTTGTACCATTTGAGCACTCTGGTTAAACTGTGACTTTGTGGTCATCCAGAAATCAGCTTCCTGCTGATTATGCACATTCATCAGTGCAAAAAAATTGTTGAGGCTTTGGAAAGTGTTCAGAGAAGAGCAACAAAAATGATTAAGAGCCTAGAAGCTCAAACAAATGAAGAACTATTGCCAGAACTAGGTATACCTAATTTAGTGAAAAGAAGGACCAGGGTGACATGATATCAAATTTCCAATACTTGAAAGGCTGCCACAAGGAAAATAGGGCCAACTTATTTATCAAAGCACTTGTAGGCAGGACAAGAAACAATGGATGAAATTAACCAAGGAGAAAAGCAACTTAGAACTCAGGAGAAAATTCCTAACAGTGAGAACAATTAACTGGTGGAACAAATTGCCTTTGGAAGTTCTGGGTGTCCCTACTGGAGTCTTTTAAGAAGAGACTGGACAGTCATTTTGACAGAATAGTATCGGTGTCCTGTATGACCATGGAGTTGGACAAGATGACGTCTAAGGTCCCTTCCAACTCTGTTATTGTTACTAACTGTTCACCCCACCAGCCCCAACAAAGCTATAAACGTTCACTTCCATCTATTTTGAAAATATAAGGACAGACAATCCACTGGCAATAGGGGTATAATATCTGCAGCACTACACTAATGTGTAGACCATGGTCAGGTACAATAATGCCTCAGGTAGTCTTCTTGTATTTATAGCAATAAATATACATGTCCTGACATGACAAAAAGCTTTCTTAATAACAGAGAAAACAAAAAGCTCCCTCAAGTCAATGTGATGTTGGAAAGAATTACTATTCTAAACCAAGGGAATGGTGGCCCAAAATAATTCTAACAAAAGAAAGAAGAGAAAAATCTGAGCATACCCAATGTCAGACATTCAGAGGTCTTTTTATCTATCTAGGATACTAAATAAAATGTAAATGAGTAAGTAAGATTGGCCTATAGAATCCTTGCATCCTTTGTAGGAACTCATTATTTACCCTTTGCAGAAGAGTTTAAAAGCACAGAGTTTTGTCATTCTAATTATTTTTGTTCAGTTAAGTGGCAACACATTTTTCCAACTGGATAGTTTACTTGCTTCGGCCTTAATGGTTGTTATTTTATCTGCAGAAATTCTTTACTTTTATGTTGTTGCCTTTCCAGTTTGTTTAACATGGCAATGCATTCAGTTTGTTAAAATATGAGAAAACGGTCTCTGTAATACCCTTGCATTCTTGAGGAATAGCCAGTTGTTTGTTAAATATACTTGATTGTGTTTCACATAGATATATGTCTTAGAACAGTAAACACATTACTAGGCTGTGTGAGCGTATGTCGGAATACCCATCCTTTCAGGATCATTTACTGTACAAAGTCATTAAATATCATCATGGCTTTCAAGTTACAGAAGGCCTTTTAACTGCCAAAGCATACATTTTGCCTTATGTTTGTCAGATTGAGCAACAGATACAAATGCCACCGAAAGCAATAAAGTGATTGTACCTTCCTCCTACGATTTAGGTGTCACTTGTGTCATCTCTGCTTCAAGGAATAAAGTACTAAGTGAAGGAGAAAGCAACTTCAAGTTTTTGTTTTAAAATGTACTTGTCTCAACCTTGAATGTCTTTAGAATATACAATAAACGCCTGGGCAAAACATTACAGGAAAACATTTTGCAGTCCCAATAAATAAATACGTATGCTAAACACACACAATTTTTGTAAAGAAAAGTTCCCTCTAATTCCCTATATCTCATATTCTGCTGAAAAAGAGACTTACTTTTAGACTGATTTTTGTATGCAAGAATGAATGACTAATAGGATTAATTGCTTCATGAACAATCATATTGAAAGTGTAACTATTTTGCAGCTAAGAGTCAAAACCAACTCAACGACATTTAATCAGTAAAGTATATACTGTCATATATAGTTAAGGTTTTATTCATCTTTTAAAAATGTTAATTACTGCATTTGATTATAATGATAGTCAGTATGACCCAGACAGACAACAGCATGTAGCTAAAGTTAACTGATCTCAAAAAGGTAAGTTAAAGTTAACTCATACCTGGTGAGCTGAATGGATAACATGAAATCCTAGGACTTAGACTACACTAGGAACCTGAAATGAAAACATCCCCAATCCATATTCCAAACACAGAAATGTGTCCATGTAGTCCCCAAGAGCTGAGATGAATTCAAAGAAGGGTCTACCTTTTTATTCTCAGTAGCGTCTTAATTAGAATGTAATGTAGGTGACAGAAAATCTCCTCCTACTCTGACTGTTTTTAGAAGCAATGTTTTTAACCCCAACATATTTTTTGAATTCATCTACAGACTTTTGTGTTACAGCTAACTGCCTTTCATATTGCATTGGTCTCTGCTTGATTAATAGCCCTCTTTTGTCTTTATCCTCCTAACTATTCCCCAAAGCACTACAACTGTCTAAAAAAAAAAAAAGTATCTTAGGACAACTGTCTTTTCATGGTAAGAGTTTTCTCAACGTAGATTCTACAGCGGAGCTATAGTCCTTGTTTGCAAATACACATGTAGCTTTTTTAAAATCCTCCATGAATTTCTCGGTTCCCTCCCCCCACCCCCCCCGGCTTTTCTTAATGCCCCAAATAATTCAGTCTTATGGAACTGACCAAATGTTGACTCTGATTCTTACTATCTCTTGAAATACCCTTTACAGGAAAGCACAGACAACGCTTTCTTGAAAATCATATCTATGAAGGTCACCAAGAGTAAGTCCTTCATCTCTGAGCTCTTTATTTGAAGCAACACCCACTGTGTTGTAATAATCCTAATGTTGATTAATACCCAAGGCATCTGAACGATCACTCCTTCAATACTGCCGAAGCAGCAAGTTTGCCCCATGATAAAAGACCAGATGTAGTTACAGCGTTACAATTTATCATTTTGTTTCAGAATTCCCCTAAGAAAATTGTCACAACTTTTGCTCCTTTCTGTGGGTTTTTAAAAAGCACTATTCGGGTCTTATCTTGAGATTTTCCTTTTCCTTTTTTAAAATTCACAATCAATACTGTATTTTTTTCCCTGTGAACAGTTGCTTTTTATGAGAAGGAAATTACAGTATGCATTATATAATTAACTGACAGTTAATTTAGATTACAAGTGCTGATTCAGATTACAGTTCATTGGAAAAAGTATGGAAATACTCCTTCAGAATGATAGGTCTTTGAAACTCAAGCTGGATAATTCAGGTCATACAACTTTTTCGTACTAAATTCCAAACACTTGCTCTTATTAAAAATGAATGTCATACAGTAACATATATTTTGTGAAATCTGAATGAGTGCCCACTGTCCTGCCCTATTGTCTTTCAGGTACCCTCAAAGGCTGCAAGTTTACACACAAGCAAAAGGCACACTTTTGTGAACAGCATGGCTTTCTACAAATAGGAAGACAGAAAAGCAACTACAATCCATTACAGGAGGCTCAAGAAATAGTGCTGAGTTGCAACAATTTGAATTGCTTTGATAAAAGGGTGCTTTGATTTGAGAAACCAAGCCAGAAACTTCATAGCACTGGTTAACTGAAGTCCGAAGAAGCCTTTTATATTAATGAGAGACAAATTACCTTCTAAACTTTTCCAATTTATTTCAAATATGCATTAGTCAGTTCAAATATGCAGGGAAGGATTCCACTGCACCTCTTTGAATGCTGTCCTTTGTAATGGCAGCTTCCTTTGCTTGCCCTGGTGATCAGATACATCAACTCTTAGCACTTCTATAGCCCATGACATGTTCCATTATTTGAACTGAAGATAGAAGGATGTCCCTGATGTCCATATGCAAATAGGGGGAAAGAAACAATCTACTGCAACACTGATCTATCCTATAGGAATTCAGATTCTAGCAGTCATTTTGCCTTTATCCATAATTTCCAAGGGTGACTTTGTGACAGTTCCCTGCAGAGCCATTATATTCCCAGTGGAGGCACTCATGCACTGCTGCTTATAGCTGCATGTACAGCTGTGGCAAAGGCTGAGGTAAGCATCATCTGTCTACGATGCTCCCTCTCCAAGTAAGGTTTAGCTAATGCCTTATTCTCCTGAAAAAAGCAGGACAATGGAGCTGGTATGGAAATACATTCAGGAACAAATGGTGCCTAATCAACTAAAGGAAGTGAGGGCAGTAGCTTCTTAAAGGTGTCACTGAAATATGTATATATATTTTGCCCTTTTAAGAATCTTTATTTAGCCAAATTGGTCTTCCTGTATCCCTCAGCAAAACCCATTCTCCACATACACATTTTGCTTTTGCTTTTTTTCTTCATCCCAGAGGGTAGGCATCTGCTACTTACCAAATTGTTGGAAGAAATATCCTTCTGGGTTCAATTCCAAGTGGGAAAAAGACACTGGAAACATGGAGACTATGGTGGACAGGACCACATAGCCAGGAGCTCCAGAGTGAAAAGGCTGTTTTGGTGGTGAAATAGCCAATGAGATGCAAATTCAAGTCTCAGTTTGTTCCAGGCTATGCTATACAAATAACTCCTAGCTGTTCAGATCTGATTTCAGTTTCCTTAGAAGCTGATAAGAAATAACTTATGATTAGCCAATTGTATTTAGAGGGCTTTGAGAACTAAAATGATCACAATCACCTTTCTCATTTAGAATGAATCAAATAGGTTTCTATATGAGTGGCAAACAAAAGCTTTGAGAAGCTGATTTTTTTCTAAATATTAAGCATATAGCTTAACATCTAGGATGCTGCTCCGATGCACAATACACAAAGGATAAAGGCTGTATCGTTCACAAAGACAATTGGCATAAGCCTGAACTACAACTCCACAAAAGTTCTACAATACACTTTTACATATTAGAGAAGCATCATAATCATAAATGTGGAAGGAAAGTTGTGAAAGTGATGTGAATACCATCCTTCCAACCTACTAAGATATTTATTCATTATATTATTCTACTTTGCACATATAACCTTGTCTTTTGATAAGACTTCAGCGACTTCACATGGGGGCACACACGTACACACACACAAACAACTTATGAATGGGGGAAGTTTTCTCTTTCAGATTAATCAATTCAATCCTTCCAGATGTAGTTTTAAAAAAAGCTATAAACTTTTGACATTTACATTTGAAGAGCCTTATTGATTTGGGTAGTATATATTGGTCTAATATGCCAGCAGTAATGCTTTCATAAAAGATCCAAATCAGCAAAACCATTTTTTATGGAATCTCCTCCCTCCCATCAAACATTCTCTCAGTCTTATTTCTTGGTTAGCTGATTCTTTGACATTTTTAAACAAAACATTTAGAACTGAAACCAACCCTAAGGATGCCTTAGAGGCTATATATTTTTCCAGAAGCCTGAAGCTATTTTTAATCTCAGATTTCAAAGGTAAACATAACAGGAGTATGTACTTTGTATGAAACCCACAGTCACAGTATTGCTAAACTCAATGACCTTGATGTTGCTTAACATACTGACAATATAATGATGCTTCTTTCTTGCTAATTTTTTATTGGTTGTTTTTATAATATGTTCAGCTTAATACCACACTCAGCATTCCAGTTTTTCAAAACCAGTCAAGCTTACCCCCTAAATTACAAAATATATATTCACCTTTTTGTTAAAGGCATTTGGGGAAAGACATCTTTAGGGTTAATTTCAAAAGAACTTTCACCAAAACTGATCACCAAGGGAGAAAAAACTCATCCATCTACAATAGGTTTTTCACACACACACACACACACACACACACGCATGCACACACACGCACGCACACTATTCTGACTCTAGATGTTTCCAAAGCTTCTCGACAATGACAAAAAAATTAAAGTATCAACGATCTAATGTGTACAATCAAAAAAACTCTCCCAGCGTAACCTTTTTTTCATAATTGTACCTTTTTTTTGTTTCTTAAAGTCATTTAAGGTAATTAGAATGCAACTGAATCACAAAAGCAAGATATTAAAGATATTAAGTGAATATTCTTTCATTTATTTCCTTTATTGATCTAACTTGACATCTGAACATTAAGTCCAACAAGGCAAAAAGCCAGCTCATTCTATCTAGGGCAATCTACCCAAACATACTCATGAAGCAGGTCAGCAGGAAACCTCCAACCCCGCAAAGTCAACCTTACAAAGTGAATGCTAATTTTAAAACCTGCCCGCGTTGTCGCTTGCAAAACCCGAGATGCATCGTCACAAACAGAAGAAAAGAGTCAACGGCGGCGATTTCACACACACACACACACACACACACACACACACACACACACACACACCCCGCATCACTCGCCGTTCAGCGGCAAATATCAGGACCAGCCTTAAAAAAAAACTGGCGGCCCCTGAGTTTGACCGCAAAAACTGAGAGAGAGGGCGAAAGGGAGCTGTTCTTCGCTCCTTTCGTGCTTTTTTTGGCTAGCCGATTGGCGGGTCGCTTCCTTTTTTTTTTTTTTACAAGGGCGGCTGACTCGGTCCCAGCTGCCTACGTGATTTACCGCGGAAAATTTATCCAGCAGCTTTCTATTTTTAAATTATTCTTATTTGTTTCTTTGTTTGTTTTAGGGGTCGTTTCAAAGCAGGACTTTCTGATTGATGTTTGCTGCATGACAGATCCGGGCGGGTGGGGAAAGTAGGGCGGGGGGGAGGAAGAGGACCGATCTGCTCCCCGCGAAGGCTTTTTCAGGACGCNGGAGAGGAGAGGAGAGGAGAGGAAGAGGACCGATCTGCTCCCCGCGAAGGCTTTTTCAGGACGCTTAGATTTCTCACTTTCTCTCCGGAAAAAGCGAACAGGCATCGGCGGGATCTTGGCGACTGGAAGAACCGCGCGATGGAAAGGAAACTTCGGAATGCGGGACCGCCGGCTCGGGAGTCTCCCTGCAGCCTGGCACCTGTCTTTGCCCCGAGACTAAGGAAGCGGGTTTGCGAAGAGGGCTGTGAACAAGCCCGGTTGTTCAAGGAGGCAGCCTTACCGGGTCGTTTTCTTCGGCCTTTCCTTTCGCCGCTCAGCCGCCGCCGCCAGGAACCGTTAATCCAAATGAAAGGGATGCAGCGGCGAAAGTCCTCCGCTGCCGGTTCTCGACCATGTGCCCCCCGGCTCCGCTATAGAACTTGCTGGTTGAGGCAAGCCCCTTTGTTCGAGCAAGACACCCCGGCACAGGGGGTGTCCCTTCCGTCCAATCAGAGCACGCCCGAGAGGCCGCGAGAGCCAGTCAGCGGCGAGGGGGCGCTGCTCCTGCCGTGCGATCCCCACCCCTCCTCGCCCAATGGGCTGTTTCCCGGTCGAGAGCGGCGGCGGCGGCGGCTGTTCAGCTTGCGCGCGTTTTTTCTCTCCTCGTTTAAGAGAAAAGGCGAGCCCACTGTGTCGCTTCTTTGGGCTGCTGCTGATGGTGGTGGTGGTGGTGTGTGTGTGTGTGTGTGAGAGAGAGAGAGAGAGAGATAAAATAAAAAGCNGTGGTGGTGTGTGTGTGTGTGTGTGTGTGAGAGAGAGAGAGAGATAAAATAAAAAGCCAGCGCGGAGAGAGATGTTTTTAGTCCTACCCTGCTGTGAAAGGGATGGAGAAAAGCGGATTTTAGGTCGAGAAAAATTTCCCTTTCGGAAGATGGAGCCCGTCAGGAGTTTCGGAAAGCCCACAGGACACAGTATAGCAGCCTCCTCCACCCCTCTCCCCAAGGTTTCTCCTTACACACACACCCCCAGGGCTTTTCAGTCACAGCACAACCTCCCCCCCCCCGCCCACCCGTGAGCGGGAATCGTCCTGCGTCAACAATTTAGGGAACCTGCCTTTTAACAACCTGCCTTTTCGCCAGACTGAGCCTTCCGGGTCCAGGTGGTGAAGGAGGACATTCGCCATGTGACAGGCGGGAGTTCTCTAGGTCAGGCGTCCGCACCTCAGGACGCCGGCGGGAACTGCATGTGGATCATCCTTCAAGAGAGCCCCCCAAAAAAGAAGTTGAATCTTTCAGGTGGAAGGAGGCTGGGTCTTTCTTCTTCTCTCCCCCACGCGTTATTATTTTTTTTCCCCCTTTTCTTTTTAGGTGTATCAAAAATCGCCGGTGCAGGGTCCTCTTTGCAACCAGTAACGGGGTTTTTCCCCCCTCTCCTCTATTCTCCATCCCCCTTCCCGTCCAATTCTAGTCCCTTACCATAATCTTTCAGAAGGACGAATTTAAATGGGCATCAAAGGGGAAACTTTTCCCCTTGACATAGAGGCAGGGGTTGGCACCTAAGCTAGCTCCTGGAAAGGGATTTGCATTTAAAAGTGCATGAAAACTGAAGCTGGGGTGGGTGGGTGAGAAGTGTTGTGTTTACAGGTACCTTGTCATAGAAAGCAATGATCAGTTGGGCTCCCTGAGCAGGAAGAGAAATAATGCCCTAATCAGAAGTTATTTTCTTTATAGATTTGCTATTTCCACCTTCCCAGTCTACTTTCAAAGAGAACTGTAAGTGAATTTTTCCCACCCACCTTTCAATTATTCCATGCTTATCCTCCCAGATGCAAATAAGGAAGAAGGGTTAGGACACAATCCAAATTTGAGGTTATGACCCCAGACCTGCTGCTCCAATTATGGATCTAAGGCTTAAAACAGCACAATAAGATAAAAGAATGTTGTCTTATTTTTCAAAGAAAACCCCCAACAACCTAGATTTAAAAGTCCAAGAAGGTAAAGTATTGCTATAGGGCAGGGATGCTTCCCAGAGAGTACAGTTCACAAACAAGACCCAGTCCTTTTTTTCCTCAGGAACCATCTGCCTCCTCAACTGCAGACAGCAGGAGACCCAATAAAGCCCCTTGAAAATGATCAAAATGCAACCAGATGACCTTAGACTACTGCAAAGCTAACACTTAAGCCATAATCATTAATTACTCAGAGGTAAATGCCATCTTCTGAGGAAAAAAAATCAATTAAGGACACAGGTCTATCCACACTTACTTGGAACAAAGCTTAATTGGCCATAGGGGGACATATTCTTTGAGCAGCATTCCTATGACTGAATATTCTTTTGGTAATATTTCTATGAATCAATGTAAATGTAATAAAAGTATCTGAATATATGCAAGTGCAGCTCTCCATTCTGTGTGCTGCAATATTACTGTCTCACTAGATTTAGTGGAATAATGCATGCAAGCATTATCCCCTAAAATCTTGAATCCCTTGTAGGTTTTCTTATGGAGAGTAAATATTACTTGTGCTGTCCTAACAAACATAAGATGGCAGTTACGTTTTCGAAATCAAGATAAGAAAAGCTAGGATTTTTTTTTAAACTCTCTCTAGTTTAACTTGAGACTTCTCTCCCTTCAGTTAGCAGTTCCCTTTGCAACCTAGGATTTTTACTGTCTTCTGTCTTTTTGACTGGTTCTGTCTGTTGCTTACCTTATTAAGCATTTCTTATTTCTAGAATGGAAAGAAAAATGAAAGAAGCAGGTTGCAAGTGGAATTAAGGGAGGGAGACTGATTTCAGAAGTAAAGAGAAAAAGAAGCACATAGTGTTCAAATTAATAAAAAAACTTCATGTTCTGAAAAAAACTAGAAGTGGAAAGGTCATGTTGACAGGATGCTTTTGGAATATCGTGTGTGGAAAGGCTGAGTTGCAAGAGGAGAGCAGTGTAGAAGTTTGCAAAAGACTGATAGGAACTTTGCATGTGCAGATGGACAGAACCTAAAACAACTGAGTAGACACTGCAGCCAATGCTACTTCATTCCGTCAGTCAGATCCTCAATGTTCCCAGAAAGGAAAACTAAAAAACTGTTGTTGGTGTCATTCAGAACTGGAAAATAATTTTCATTCCTAATTTTGATAGCCTGATTTAACTGTTGCAATGCCATCCTCTTCCTTGAATATTTCAGTTTGCCAAGATTTCCCCCACCTTGGATTGGCTGCAAGTGGATATATGCAAAGTTTGCTTTAGGCCTTCTTCATTTAATAGAGAGGGACCTACTGCTATAAAGTGAGATCACTTTCAATCGGAAATTCTTACTGTATATTGGGAAGTATGTCAATATGACATCAATCAGTGTATGATGCTTTCAGTTATGACTTAGAGCACATATGAAAATAACTGGGAAACAACACAAATGAAATTTCCTAATAAGGCTAACCAGTCCTCTCCCAGCTTCTCACACAAACATAATTTCTGTTATATTTATTATACTAATAGTTATATGATACAAAGAGACTCCATTGGATCCATACTTCAGGTCTCAGAAAAATAGCCTGGTAATTCAAGAAGGAACAATTGGTGAAGCTATGAAGCAGCAAAGGTTGAATTAGAATCACCTAGGTCTCTATCCACATCATTTTTGTTTCTGAAAGAAAAAAAGGGACCATAAGCTGCAGGTATAAAACATTAACCTATATATTAGAAAGATGCAAGGTACCTTTGAAAGTTATTTGGAACTCCTATGCTAAAGCGCTTTGATAATTATTGTATGCAACTATACTTGGAATACATTTGGGATATTGCAGTGGAATTAACTAAATATCTCTTACCATCTCTTATTTTATGTTACCCATTCAATGACACCATTTATCCTACTTTGGAGTGAGCAGTGTGCAGTATGAACAAAGAAATACAAAATATAGCAGTTTCAAGTGTTATCCCAAAGGTGCTTTTTTTTCCTTTTTCCTTTTTTTTTTTTTCCAGAGACAACTGGACTTTCTGGAGGGTTTTTGAANTTTTTTTTCCTTTTTCCTTTTTTTTTTTTTCCAGAGACAACTGGACTTTCTGGAGGGTTTTTGAAGATGTTTTCCTTCTCATCCAAGAAACTGACTGGATGATGAAAGCTACTTGGATGAGAAGGGAAACATCTTCAAAGAAAAACCAGAAAATCCAGTTGCCTCTTGAAAAAGAAAAAAAAAAAGTACCTTTGGGACAACCATGACCTGGATGACTGGGAATCTCCATAGACATTTCAAGTATTATGCTTTTGTGTCTGGAAAATGCATTATTTTACAGCATCTGAAAAATGAATCAATTACTTTTGACATTAATTGAAAGTAATTTTCTCATTAAGTATTCTGATATTTTTATATATTTTTCTTTTGCTCCTGTAAAAGTGGTGGAAAGGACATCATAAGCTAGAAAGATTATAATCATTTTAATATTTTGCATTTTATTGGTATGTATTTAGTGCATTTTATTGGTATGTATTTAGTGCAAGACCTTTTTTTCTTACAGTATAAATGCCAGACAATAGCACTAGCATAGTTGGTACAGAAATCACATTTTAAAATATTTTCTTTAAACTTGTCCTGCTCCTACCATGGATTACAACCATGGAAATCTAATTGAAATAAACTTTGTTTTTTGATTTGTCTTTTAGAGAAACTAGCATTTTCTTCAAAGCTCTTGTACATTTTCAAAGAAAAAATGCTGTTATGTGGATTTCTAATTAAATGTAGTTCTTTAATTCAAAGCACATTTTGAACTCTGGCAACACTGATAAGAGAGTATCTCAAGAATAAAGCAGTTTTCCTTGTATAAAAATGAAAATGGTGATGGTGTTAATGTTTTGTTAATCACTGAGAAAAATCAAATATGTCAGTTTCAAATTGTATAGCTTTTGAAATGCAGCCACAAAAAGAGATAATTCTCTCAGCATAAAATCAAAGAGCAATGTGATCCATATCAAGTCCTCTTAACCTGATTTTTAGGTCTGCATTTTTGTTGTCATGCTTTTACTTGGAGTCCAACAATGACAGATTATGTGAATTATGTGTTCTATGTGAACTATGTGTTCAGGGAAAAATGTTTGAAACCACAAGAAATCTATCTCAAACCTATGCACCCAAAGCTATTGATGCATTATAATAGGAGCCATTCAATCACAAAACATCTGTAGTATCCTATGTAGCTTATAAGGGCTTGGTACAGTTAACCATGGAAACTGTTCTGCAAATAAATTTCTTTTTTATGTAAAAGCAGAAATAAGAGGAGTCAGAGACAAAATATCTTTAGAACAAATGCCTCAATTATTTATTGGGATGAGATCAAACATTTTAAATTTATTTATTTATATGCCTCTTTTCATTTCAAAGCAGTTTCCAATACAATTTGAAATAAACTAATACCTAAACTGTCCCAAAGGTGCTTTTCAAAAGACAACAGGATTTTCTTGATGTTTGCCTTGAAAATCTTTCACTTTTCGTCCATGAAGCTTCTTCAGTTTTTGAGTTCCAGCTTCCTGGATGAGAAGTGAAACATTTTCAAGAAAAATACCAAGAAAGTCCAACTGCATTTTGAAAAGCACCGTTGGGATAACGATGACCTGAATTATTGAGAAACTCGGTAGATATTAATACTTAAATCCATGTTAAACAATAACATTACAAAGCTTTTAAAAAACAGCTATATCATAAACAACCAGCAAATTGTTTATAGACTAATAGTTTTAGGGGCATACATACTGCTTTTAGAAGAAAGAAAATCAGTTGGCTGGACCTTGTTAGAGAGCCTGGAGCAGAAATTCTGAGATAATTTATAAGGATCATTGGTTTCACTCAATCCTTCAGATAACCTCAGCTTGTGTCCCCAGACAGGTGATTATCAGTGGCTGCTTACTAGTGATATGCAATCGGGGCAGAGTCAAGAGTGAGTGGAAACAAAACCTTTTTTTTTTTCCTCCTACCATTATCATTTTTGCTTCTTAGTCCTGAAAGTTGAGTTGTATTTTCAATACACAGATCTTATTGTGTCACTTTCTCTATCTCCAGTTTGCAAATTAAGCATATTATACTGGTTTATTTTGAATGCTTCTTCAACCTCTTCAGTGATGCTGGCTACAGAAGGGACAAGATTGTTCCATGCTCAATTAGGAGACTGTAAATAGTGGCAGTTCAAATACCTGATTGGATCTTAGATATAGGTCTATTAGTCTTGTATTGATACTACAATGCCTCCTTTATAATAACATTGCTGATAAATGTCATCTATTTTTAACAACTCCTGTTTCCCTGATTTGACAGCCAGGCAATCAATTTCTGGGAGAGAGTTGCAGTAAAATTAGTGAAGGCCAGGAAAGGTTAAATTTGTGGGATGCAGGAAATCAGCTAGATTGTGGGATGTAGAAAATAAGAACTAAGAGCTGAATTCTGCTTTCTGTGGGACCATCTAGCTTTAGGTTATACTTCATTCAGTCCCTAAAGGTCATGTCGCAAGAGGGGATAGAATGGCAGGGGGAAACAGCAAGATACAGAGAGGAAGCAGCTCGCTCAGAGACACATGGAGGCCCCATTTTGGATTCAGAAAATGAGGAGAAGAAGAAGGGAGGGAGAAAAAAAGAAAGGAAGGATGTGTATAACTAGCAAGGTGGAGATGTTCTCCCTAACTTGCTGGAAAATTACTTACAAGAAAAGACAAAAGAGAGAAGTTTTGCACAAACAATTAAAGAGTAAGAGTTGGCAACTTGGTCACTGTAGCATGCTAGGAATTGGAAGTTTGACCTGTGAGGTAATCGCTCAATAGATTTGGCTGGAGGAGGCTCATAATTTGGAGAAACATCAACAGAAAGAGAAAAGCAGATTGGAGTCCAAATGGAAGGCTCCCAAAAGAGAGAGCAAGCAAGGAAAACCACTAAATGAGATTCTGCCAAAACCATTACAGGAGTTATACAGTATATGCCAAAGGACAAGTTGGATTGTTTCACAATGTACTGTGCTTTTAGACTATTGCACACCATTAAAGAGGTCATTTAAGAGGTCATTTAAGCTCAGTGAGAGGACAAAATTCTTTTGGAGCAAAGCCAATATGGAGGGTACTAGAGAATTCACCCCCATTGAGATCACTAACTTAGGATTGCTTAGTATTACCACTGTATCTATCAGTGTTACACTGTTCAGATGTCTGCACACTTTCCTAATGATATAAGTAAAAGTGATGAGACATCCTCAGATATAGGTATTTTTTTTCTTTATTTAATGTCCCAGAAAGGAGGGAATTCATCCCAAAGAACAGTGTGTGTGTGTGGGAGGGGGTTAAAAGGCTGCAGGAGGGCTTTTGGAAATAGGCCTATGGTCACATATAGTCCTAGTGTCTCAGTTCAAAATTAGCACTTTAAAAGTGGGCCAAAAAATGAATAAGCAACAATTATGCCTAGCACAGTCTTGGTGCAACATGTTCTGGATTCTTGGCCTTCACAAACACTTTGACAATTTTCCCTGCCTATCATCAGAGATTTCTTGAGTTGTCTCTCAAAGTGTTTTTATATACAGCATTGGAGCAGTTCTGTTATTCTAAATATATATAATTTTGTTTTCTGAAATCAATCATTGCCTCCAAAGTAAATTTCTCTGCCAAGTTTAGGTGCATTCCCATTACCTATATTTAGAATGTCCTCACTTTGCTTTGGAAAATTATCAACAGCAACAACAGGCAAAAACAAAGAAATATATAAAATATTTTCTGTTATCATATTGTCTGCCTAGCATTCTCCTATTTAATCAGAGTTCATGATGTATTTGTTTTATTTTTTCCAAAGTTACACACACATACGGGGGGGGGGGGGGG
>BHFT01005845.1:0-24251 GCA_004320025.1 Laticauda laticaudata
TTTTGCTCGTCTGTTGTGTCCGTTTTGCATCCGTTGTGCAGTGTGACATGGGCTTTAGCAAGTGAAAATTTGCACATGGTAAAACAGAAATGCATTACCAAGAGCATGTTCAGATCACCTTCCATCCCTCAAGAGAAATATTTGTTTTGGGATGGCATACAAATACATAACTGTAAGTCAGCAGTTGGAAAAATCCATGCCAATCTCTGCATAGATGGGGAAACTAGACATTGTTAAAGTACTTCTTGATTCTAGACGTTAGAGGTAACAGAGAATACTTTGGTTTTGGGGTTGCAATGTGGTTTCAATATACTTGCAAATATATCTATTAAACTCTGGGAAATTTATTTTGGATAAAATATACATGGGATCTTCTTGCAAGTTTCATAATCACCCTCAGTATAATGGGTCAGGGTTGTTGTTTTTCTAGTAGTATGCTCCAATTTTGACAATGATAGCATTTTTATTGTTTTTGCAGTAGCTCTTTATTTTATGTTGTTTATCATTTTATTCATACTGTATTGATTGCAATAGCTCTCTGATAATAATTAATTTAGCATGCTAGGTGTGTCATATGTACTTATATAAAAATTCTGCAGTCGTTCAGGATTAATTAATACAGTGAATTAATATTATATTTGTCATTTCACCATATTTTAATACATCTCCTTCCCTCTCCCCATCCCAGATTAGAAACCACTCATATAATTTGTTCACTCTGGGAATTTCTTCATGCATAGAGAAAATATTTCCAAGAGTAACTAAAATCTACTGTGTCACCCACTTGGGTTTCAGAATGTATATGTGGCAATAAAATAGTTTCTAATAATCTGGGAATGCCAAGGGATATACAGTCAGCAAAGAGAAATATAGAAGTCACTGGATAGGTTTTCCCACCTGTTTCTGGAGTTTGATGTTAACAAAGGCAATTTAAAACTGTCCATTCTCAGTATTCTCCGTAATCAAACACGGAGATATCTGTGCTGATGGAGATATGGGCTGAAATTACCTGCTGATTCACCTTCACTGCAGAAGTGTCATTATACAGTTAGAGCTGACTGAGAGTTGGCTAAAAGCAGGTATTTTCATTGGACTTCTTATCTAGCTGGGTCAATTGTATATGCTATTGTATCAGTTGTACATGTGTCCATTGTGTTGTATGAAACATGACGCTATCTGATGTCATCTTAATGACTGGAGATAGTGAGGTGGACATCAAGTGCTAAAAAAATGGCATAGCTTTTTGGTTCTTGAAAATGTTAGAAACTTGTTTTAGATCAATGATTCTCAAAAGATGGATTTGGCGGATCTTATATTATGGAAAAGCAATGAATTAAAGGATAGGTTCTCAATCTTATAGTTCTTGCTGATGAAATATCCTTAAGAATTTCCTGAGAATGAAATAATTGGTGAAGAATTGTTGCCCAAAAAGACAGTGGTCTCTGAACTGTTCTTTTTTTAAAAGAATATTGACACCCTTCAACATGTTGGTAGTATATCTGTTTACTTCTGCTTTCTCTGGCAGACCTAACTTTGCTATCATAAAAATAACTTTCAACACATCATGCAATAAAAATTGTATTAGATGTTATAATAATAGCTAGAATACCCCAAATGATGATTTATAGCATCTAAAAATGTCCACCTTTGTAACTGACTAAAGAAATGGGCTAGCTTTTCCCCAGATGAATGTCCACAGGGATGGGGGAAGGTTCTACATTGGTCTCCCCTCTTGGCCAAAAGGAACAGCTTGCTTGCCCATTTGATCAAGATGTGAAAGATTAAGGGATAAAATTCCTTGGACATGTAAATTGTATAGGCAGTGGATTTTATCAGTGAATTTAACTGAATGTAGAATTGCATTCAAAAATTAATTCCAACTTGCTCAGATAATGATATCCCCTATCCACATGTGTTTTGCATGCATACAACCTTTTTTTGAATTATCCTGTCACTGGATATATACAGTATATATTGTACATGTACCATTTTTCTATAAATAGAGGGATAGACCAAATAGAGGGGTGAGAGTTCATGTGACCTGATTTCATTCTTTTCTTCCCCCACAGGATATAATTTGAACAACAGTCAGCATCTTGAATTGTGTAGGGGCAATTTTGAGCATCAATTGGCAGAAATCAAACCACTGGTGTTTCCCTCTACTCTGTTGTTGTTTTAAAAAAGCATCCTTTGATCTGGCATTTTTCAGATATGTTTGTTGTTGATTTCAGGAGTTGAAGGACAAGTAATCTGGGATAGCTGGAGAAATTTTTGTAGAACCAGTAAATACACAGAACTTTTTTTTTGTAATAAAGGAAGGGCCTTCTTATTTCCTATCATTTTTATCAGCATAAGGGATATTAGCTTTAGCATGCACTATACATGTATGCAGCATTATATCTTTTAACTCTATAGATTCACTTACTTTATAGGAAAACAATTTCATTTGGTACCAAAGTATCCATACCTAACTAACATCAACAGTGTAAGCTAATAAAGTATATTCATTCCTAAAATTAATTAAGAAGAGTTTGTGGAAGTAAGGAAGTATTCTCTGTTTGTGCTGCTATGGAAGCAATAATATGGATTTATATTGGTTCAGTATAGAAAAGGATTTCTCAGAATAGCTTTAGGGTTTACTGAAGTGTTATTGGTATATTAATAAATAGATTCATTTGTCTGGAAGATGGAAGCAAAGCTGAACATAAATTAAAAGAAAGAAATTATGTTTTTTTAAAAAAAATGGGAGAAGGTGGAAACAATTAATTTTTCTCTCAAAAGGAATGGTTAAGTAGTTATCCTTAATGAGGATGAAGAAATGAAGAAATTCCCCTATAGAGAAAATTTCTGAAGCAATGCAGGAGAAATTACAGTACAAATATGATCTAAAGTGTGTCACATTATTAGTGGTGCTTAAACCTAAATACATATGTTGGTTAATAGCCCCTTATATGTTCAACTCTACTAGAATTTGTAGTGAACAAAACTTGTAAAACATTCTAAACACAGTGTTTGGGATCTCCACAGTATGAGTTGCTATGAATTTACATTTTTCTTTGTTCCTCTTTGCTGTAAAGATCTCACAAACTAGAGTGAGATACAGTGATTAGGTTCACTCTATGGATTAAAACATGGTTTCTATAACCACGATTATTGAATGAATGACATTTGGTTCAGCAATAAACCAAAACTAAAAGAAAATATTAATGTTTTTGACATGTATTTTGTATTTGATTGTATATTGTATAAAGAGTTTTGATAATTGAACAGGAATTGGAAGCCATACTTAATCCAATTTTCCATCATGATATCACTCCATTTTGATTATCTTCAGATTTTGTGTACAGATCCTGTAATCCCAATACAGAATAACTGACAGGAAGGCCAAAATGGACTTGTGTAGTCCATTACTGTATGAAGAGGACGAGGAGGACACTGATATGTAAGCTGTAAAAGCTACAAGCTTTATTTTTTTTTTTATAAAGAACTTTCCTGCACAAACTGTATGCTGTGACCCCAAACTTTTGTCTGCATAGGACAGGAAGACTTAATTTGAGCTTCATCTCATCGCTAGAAAAGGAAGACCTGAGATCAAGAGAAGCATGTCAGGGCATGCTCAGCTCATTAACAAGATCCCGGAGTGGTTCCTTTTCACACACTTTGCAGAGTGCACTGCAACCTTGTAGTATGTCGGTTTGCAGAGAAAAGAGCCTTTGTACTAATTTAAGAACAAAACAACACAGAGTACTTTGCCATCTTTCTTTTTAGAATAAGCAAAATGACACTTGCTACTGTCATGTTGCCTCGATGATATGCACCGATTAATGTGCAAACCAAGTGGCTATAATTTATTTCTGGAATGGACCTTTTGGTTAATAAAGCAATATAGGAAATTGCAAATTTACCTGGTGAAATTTGCTCTCAAATGTAGTTGAAGCAGAAAGAAAAACTCCATCTGTTAAATATCTGCCTTATGTACTGCTATTCAAAATAAAGGGGTGGGGGAAAAGCCCCCTTAACTGAAACACAAACCAAATTCTTCATCGTATCCATTAGTATCAGAATAAGCAATATTGAAAAAGGAAGATATATATATATATATATTTCTTCACCCCTTTTCTTAAAAAATAATGTATGACCTCCAAAAAAGGCAAGAATATTTATGGCAGACTTTTCTTTCTCTTTCCTTTCCCCCTTTTCCCTTTCCTTTCCTTTCTTCCTTCCTGCCTTTCTTTTCTGTTCTCTTCTCTTTCCCCATTCACTGCCAGTGTTTGCTTAAAAGCTTTAATTGCTTTAGACCAACTGATTTGATTCCATGCATCCTTCCCTCCTTTTAATGTGTAAATTACCTAGGATTTGACTCTGATTATATTGATATAATTGCTTGTCTTCACATGACGCACAAGGTCTGGGTAAGGCTGGTTAAGAAGAAACAGGTGTGGGCCTTCCCAATGAAAGCTCCCCTCACACGTCCCCCCAACTCATAAAGAAGAAGAAAAAAACATTCCCAAACAAAACCTTTTGATCTTTGTCACGTTTTATTTGTATATACCCAGCCTGTGGCTGTTTTTGCTTTGTTATTTTTTTTTCTCCAGGGGGTGCCTGCAGCCAAACCAGATCTGTCTATGATCTTGTCACATTTCACAAGGTAAGCAGTGTCAGGTCTGGTTAGAACATAAATGGGAAACTTGCAAGGATAGAAAAATCCTGATGTTTCAGGTTCCAGACGGTGGGGCTGCAGCAAGATGTTTCAGACCGAAATGCCACTGACTGACTTGCTTTCTCAAGGAGGTGACAGGAAGCAGATTGATTCTTCCTCAGAAACTGAATCAGGTTTAAGAAGCTGTGAAATTGGAATGTAGAAATCATTTGTGAATTAAGACATCACCTTTTTGTTCGATGTCCTTCTGAGAGTCTCACCGAGCAATTTTGGCTAATCTCAACAAAACAAAAGCAAATTCTTTTTTTAAAAAACCCCAAACCCATATTTGTTAAAACATTAGGGGAAAAACAAGAAATAATTGCAGAAGAAGGGAAGAAAAAGGTGGAGAAAAGAATAAAATGGGAGTAAATAAATAGGGAGTTTATATAATTGTCATGAAATTTGAAGTTCAGTATTTCAGGGGTCCAAAAACCCCAGTCTGTGGACTGGCACCGGCCCCTGGCTTGCCAGAAACTGGGCCACGCAAACAAGTGAAGCTCCATCTGCAGGATACAGGCAGCATGTAAAACCACGCCCCTTCCGTTCTGTGGAAAAATCTCTCTCCATGGAACCGGTCCATGGCACCCAAAAGGTTGGGGGGGCACTGCAGTATTTCATTAATTAAGCCCATGTCACACTGCCCAACGGATGCAAAAAGGACACAGCGGACGAGCAAAATGTTCCATCCGTTGTTATGCTCCTCTCAAGGGGCAAAATTTTGCATAACCAGAAGGCGATAACATGGACGTGGGGAGGACGAGGGCGGAATGCAAAACGGATGCGGAATCGGAGCCCAGCGGATGGAAATGGATGAGAGCGGAATGGCAAACAACCGCAGGGCTTCGGGGGGGCCCTCAGCAAGCGGACCGTGGAATGGATATATCAGAGGATCACAGTGATGAAGCAGATGCACAGCAGAAGCTGAGCGATGCACAGCGGAAGCCTAACGGATTGCCTGGCGTTAATTGTGCATGCGGCCGGGATGCATGTCGTCACGCCCGCGGAATATAACGGAGCAGCTTCGGAAGCAGGTTGCCAATTCAGAGGAAATTACCGTGCTTCCAGACACATCGACTGCCTTGCCTGTCTGCAATGCATATCTGCCTTTGCCAAGCCTTGCTGCCAGCCTTGCTACCAGCCCTTGCTGCCAGCCATTCTACCAGCCTTGGCTGCCAGCCTTGCTGCAGCCTCCCTGCCAGCCTTCGCCAGCCAGTCTGCCTGCCAGCCTTGCCGCCTGCCTTCCTGCAGCCTTGGTTCCTGTCTGCCTGCTCAGCCTTGGTGCCTGCCTCCCTGCAAAGCTTGGTGCCTGCCTCCTACAAGCCTTCCTGCGCAGCCTTTCTGCCAGACCTGTCGCTATCTGCCTGCCTGCCAGCCTGGTGCTAGCCTCCCTGCACCTCCCCAGCCTTTGGTTCCTGCAGCCTCCTGCCAGCTCGACCCACAACCAATGCGGAAGCAGCAGCAAGCCTCAGCCATCTTGCCAAGCCCTGGCAAGAGGGCAGGGCTACCATCACCGCCCACTGGCCATCACTCTTGGTTCTACTGGGGCTTCTGCAGCACGGGCTCGCTCTTCTGGGGCTGGAGCTTCGGGCTGCTTCTGCTCTGGAGGCAGCTTGATGACAAAGCAGCTCCAAAGCACCAACCACCTCCCACAGCACCTTGCACCCTTCCCCCCTGGGACTGGAGCGACCAAGAGAGTACCAAGAGACTCATTTTTTATCTTATAGCTTGTTGTTAATAAGTCGATTTATGATTCACACACCTTGGCTTCATTTCTTTTTTTTAATAAAGTCTTGGTGGAAACTTTTAGAAATGGTTAAGCCACTTTGCAGCTTGTGGGCATGGGGTTGCAGTGGATGGGCAGGGATACCTTTGGGATGGGTATTAGCTGTGGGATAGATAAACCACTCCAGTGCAAGCAATAGTGGTGACTGTATGGTCCACCCCTCCCAGCTGCCACAACCCTTTGGCCCTTTATTGATCATATAATATGTTTAATAATCATCCACACATGTCAACACAAACACAACTCTTTATTAGAACCCCTGGTTCCCTTTGTGGCCCCCCAACATCATGGCCCAATCTCATCAGTGTTATGAGCAGCTCAAAGGAAACACCATTTAAGCATCCTATCATCCTGTCCTTGCCACTCCACTGCTCCAGACTGGGGAGTTGCACAGTGTCTCAAGGAGGTTTTGCGTCTGCTCTTCGCTTCATGTAAGGCCTCTGTGGGGCTTGCACATTACTCATGTCGATCAGTTTCGCACCTAGCCTCCATTTCCCCAGGCTCCTGTCCCCATTGTGCCTTGTTGGAGGTCCACGAGCCTGTTCTGCAAGACTGGTAGCGGTGTGCGCAGCAGATTGTGCAGGATGCGCCAAGCTTCCATGAATCTCCTCACAGTCTCTGGGCGATGCTGCATGATGGTGAGAAGTACTGGAATCTGTTTTGGCCCAGGATGCCAAAATGGCGTTCTCCAACCACCCAATCTTGGCCCCTGGCAGCCTGTAGTTGAAGATCCTCTCTTCACGGGTTGAGGTGTCTGGAGTGTAGGGGTCATGAGAGGTTGTGAGGGAGAAGGATCATCCCCCCATGAATGAAGTAGGGCACATCTTGTGTTGTTGTTGGGCAGGGGTTTCTGATCTGGGAAGCCCAGGAGAGTGTTGCCTCCCTCCTCCTGAGGTGACTGGCGTGTTATACTGGGGCATCTGAAGATGAAGCTGTTGTCTGAAGCATTGTACATGAACTTCGTAGTCAGCATCGGACCAATTGGCGAAGGGATGATGTCTGAAGAAGCCCTTGAGTTGAAAATAAGTGGAGCCTGAGTTGGTTGGAGATTTGCAGGCGCAAGCGTGCTTGGCCATCTGGCTCCAACGGTGTTGTGGTCAAGTTCCACTTCTGGATACCACTGCTGTGGCAACTTTCCTTCCATCCTTCTTCAGTGGAGGGTAATTCATCATTCTTCGATGTGGCCTGCCACCCTTCTCTGACCACAATGCTGAATGGTGTTGGATGGCAACCCCTCGCAACGTACGCATGCTCTGGTAGGAGGTCCCTAGAGGGCCAGAAGGTGGCACAGAGTGAGTGCCACCTTGAGCCCAGGTTCCAGCCTGGGGGCGGAATCTGGTGCTCTGCTTGTTCACCTGGGTGTGCAGGCGCTGCAACAAGCTTTTCGTCAAAATGGCTGGAGGCATACTCATGAAGGTTCTGGAATGCTGAGTGTCTCCGGCTCTGAAGCCCACCATCGGTTTGTACAGTCGTCCTCTGCTCTTCTGGTGGAAACCATCTTCGGATCCAGACTCTTTTTGGGTGGCCTCCTTTTCTTTCTCGCAGTAGAGTTCACAGAGCCTGCAGATGGGCTTCGCACCTGTTTGCAGAACAGATGGTGGCTGCTTTAAGGACTTTGTTGAATCCACGTGGAACCATGATTGTATGCTTGAAGAGGAAGAGCCCAAGATGAAGGCTGCAGAGGTCCGCACGCTGGGCCTGCTGTTCTGAAATGAGATCAGGCAGAGTTGGTCCCCTTTTTATTGGCAAAGCGGTAGGTGTCCTTTTTTGCATGCCTCTAGCATCTCTAGCATCCTGCATGACATCCTTAATTCCGAGATATGGTCCCCTCTGTGAACATTTTTCCGTTTTAAACCGCTTTGTTTCCGGTTTCTACATCGCTAGCATCCGTTCTGCATCCGTTCTGCGTCCGTTTCCGCTTCCTCCCTGCGTCCGGTTGGATGGAGTTCCGCGAATGCGTAGCGGACGCCTAGCGATATAGCGGATGCATAACGGATGATAACAGATCGCGTAGCGATGCATAGTGGATGCAGAACGGACGAAACTGGAATACATTTTCCGCGCAAAAGTTTTAGGCAGCTCCAAACTTTCAGAGCGGATGAAACGTCATACTAGACGGATGCTGGACGGATAGATGAGAAGCAAAAAACGGAGGGCAGTGAGTACATCGCGTTTTTCGAACGGATGGCAAGGTTTTTTGTCCGTTTTACATCCTCTTTGCATCTGTTGGTTCGGTGTGACATGGGCTTAAATTCATATCAATTTTAAAAAATGGAAATCTCTATAAAACATTGAACAAGATATTAATGTCTTATCATTATTGTGACAATAAGAAACAAGGCAGAAGTTTATAAAAGAAAAAAAAGCTATGAACCATAGTCCACCACCTTGATTTAATTATAAAAATTATAAATTAGTTTTAAAAGTTCACCACCTTGAATTAATTATCAAAAATAATGAAGACAGGTTTAAAAAAAAACTAGAAATAAATCTAAACAATTTTTTTAGAATACTACCTGATTTCTAATTCTCTCTCATTATACACTGATTGATAATTACAATGTTTTTATAAGCATTGGAATTATTTCTGATTACAGTCCTTACATCAATTGTTTTTCCCTTGAAATCTGTGCACTGGTCTGAGTTTGCTTTGTTATGTGATACATGATAAAAAGAGATGCCATTCTCCCTTAAATTAGTCAATCGTCTCTTCTGAATGCATGCTGCCAATTTTTCCATTGTGTTTCTCCAAGTTTTGGTTCACAGTGGTTTTTTTTTTGTTGTTGTTGGCAAATGTTTCTTTCCCAATATTGCACAAGACTTTGCCTTGTAACAGTCAACATATTTTTATTCATTTAGTTGTTAAATTTCTTTTCTGCCCATCTCACTGTGGGCTACTGTGAGTAAACATAACAACAGCAAAGGAATGGGTGGGGGATCAGCTGAATAATCCAGTAGCCACCTTCTTTTGGGTCCCCAGATCAACCATCAAAGCCTGATCTTCAGGTCCTTGCAGAAGGAGATGAGGGTTGGGGCAAACTTCATCCCTTGGGGAGAGGATGTTCCTGAAGACTGGTGCTATAACAGAGAAGGCTGTTCTTCTGGATCCCATCAGTTAGAGTTCCTTGACTAACAGGATCCTTAGAAGGCTTCCTTTGGTAGCATGAGTAGGACAGGGTTGTCTTGCCAAGATGAGATGGTTCACCAAGTATAGAATAGAATAACAGAGATGGAAGTCTTCTAGTCCAAGCCCCTGCCTAGGCAGGAAACCCTACACCAGACAAATGGTTATCCAACATCTTTTTAAAAACTTCCAGGGTTGAAGCATTCACAACTTCTCGAGACAATTGTTCTCATTGTCAAGAAATTTCTCCATAGTTCTAGGTTGCTTCTGTCCTTGATTAGTTTCCACCCACTGCTTCTTGTCCTGCCCTAAGGTGCTTTGGAGAACAGCCTGACTCCCTCTTCTTTGTGGGAACCCCTGAGATATTGGAACACTGCTATTATGTCACCCCTAGTCCTTCTTTTCATCAAACTAGATGAAACTGGATACCCAGTTCCTGCAAGCATTCTTTTTATGTTTTAGCCCCCTGTCTACTAATCATCTTTGTTGCTATTCTCTGCACTCTTTTTAGAGTCTGAGCATCTTTGTTACATCGTAGCGACCAAAACCAGATGCAGTATTCCAAGTGTGGCCTTACCAAGGCATTATAAAGTGGTATTAACACTTTAAGTGATCTTGATTCTATACTCTGTTTCTCTGTTAGAAACAGATCCTCTGTTATCTGGATCTGTGCCACAGAGTGCTTTAAATCTTCATAGATTATAACATTTTTAATACTTATGTGTTCTGGCACAATTCCTATTTTTTAAAAAACTTCAATTCAATTCAATTCAAACTTTATTTTTAAACCCCCTGCTAAATATGCTATGCATTTTCCCCCTAGAACTTTTTAAGTGTTTTACATGATTGCCCCATATGAATGAATGTTCCTTCTGTATTACAACACTTCCAACATTTTTATTTATGATTCAAGTTTCTGGTTAGGAACGTGATTGGAGAATAACCAGATACTGCAGTGCTGAGGTCTAGAGCAGGAAATTTTTTTAAAAATCCAGAAGACATTGGCCAACACTTCCACATTGTTACCAAGAAATATCACTATTTTCATGGGAAACTAAAAGGCAGTTCATTCAACATAACTTGGACTTAGAAAAAGGTTGTCTTTTATAAATTCAGAGAAATGTGAAGTAAAATAGGATTCTATAGCAAGTCATGTTGATGGGAAAAGGAACTTGAACAGGAGAAATTAACAGCATAGTGCTAAAAAATTTTAACTGGGGGAAATGGAGATAGCAGAAGAAATCAGTATGGAGACAACAGAAGAAGTCAACACAAAAAATTTAGTAATGTGTACGACACATAAGATGTAGTACAATGAATACTACAAGACGTGGAAAATGGATCAAGTCATAAAAAAGGAACACAGAGAGGAACAGTACCCATGAGATCAAGAAAGTAAAGACTCAGAATCAGCTGAAGTATGTGAAAATTAACCTAAATTTAGAAGGAATTTAGAATGAAAGGAAAATAAGATAATTGGTGTAACCCCTATACTGTGAAGATGACAAAATGCTAGCGGATAATAGAGAACCTGAAAGACCAAGGCTCTCTTACAAAAAAAGATGTATTCTAAGAACAGGACGAGGGGAACTGAAGCTTGAGTTAAGCCCATGTCCCACTGCACCAACGGATGCAAAGAGGATGTAAAATGGACAAAAAAGCTTGCCATCCGTTGGAAAACGTTGCATGCATCATTGTGTTACTTATTGCATACGTGTATTCATACGCTCTATCCATCGAGCATCCTTCCACTGAGATTTCATCCACGGCATAGAAGTTTTGAGCTGTACAAAACTTTTTGAGGGCGGAATGAAATTTTCCGCTGCATACGATGTACATCCGCGGACATATACAGGCAACAAATGTTCTATGTCCGTATCATCTGTGAAATGTCCGCTGTATCTCTCTGGCATCTCTGGACATCCCCTCAACTCAATCCGCTGCAGCTGAAAACGGAAAGAGGGAGGAAACAAAGGTACACGGAAACGTCCACACAGTGTTAGTAGCATGGAAATAGAAAGGATGTAAGCGTATGCATCTCGTATATAAAGCATTAAAAATGGACAAAACGTTTGTAACATGGGATGTATCTCAGATATTTAGGAAGTCTGCAGTAATGTCTAGAGTATGTGGAAGGACACTTAGCGGAAAACTGATATTTCCTATAAAAAGGGGGAGGAAATCACCTGGATCTCAGTATGAGTCCAGCAGCCATGGTGTACAGACTTTTCAACCCTTGTCTTGCTCTTCCACATCATCCATTGTTCTCCACCATGGATCATCACACAGTCCTCTATGGTAGCTGCATCATTCAACACCAGAACTAAGCCCTGGTTCAGACTGTTTTCACCTTTTCTAGACAAGGAGAAGAAGGAGACGTTCAAGAGCTGTGTGGTCCGAGATGGATCGGGAGAAAAATGGAGTTTGGACTGTATGATAAGCCTGATGGTGGAGCTGAGGATATGAAGACACTCGTGCATTCCATCACTCATGAGGATGCCACCAGCCATGTTGACGAAGTTGTAAGAGCGTCTGAGACCCCAGGTTGACCAAGGCCAAGCACACCACTTCCGTCCCAACCTGGACCCTGGACTGAAGGTGGCACTGACTCTGCAGCACCTGGCCTCTGGAACCACATGCAGAAACATGCAGTATGCGTGGAAGGTGCCAACAACAGCATCAGCAAAGTGGTCAGAGAAGTGGTGGCAGGCCATTCATTGAAGAATACGTGGAGGAGGTCTCCATTGTCCCACCACTGAAGAAGGCTGGAGGAAAGTTGCAGAACAGTGTATCAGAGGTGGAACTTTCCCCAAACTGTTGGATGCCATAGATGGGACACGTGGCCTGCAAAGCTCCAGCCAACTCAGGGTCCACTTATTACAATGACAAGGGCTTCTTCAGTATCATCCTCTTTTGCCATGGTTGATGCTGACTACAAGTTCATGTACATTGATGCTTCAGGCAACGGGTCAGCTCAGATACCAGGTATACAACGCCAGTGACGCTCAAGGATGGGCTGAACACTACCTTCATCATGGGTTTCCAGATCCAGACCCCCTACCCAATGACACACAAGTGTGCCCTACTTCATCATGGGTGATGACGCCTTCTCCCTCAGAACCTACCCTCATGAAGCTCCTACACTTTCAAGATACCTCACCCGTGAAGAGAGGAATCTTCAACTACAGGCTGTCCAGGCAAGGCGGGTGTAGATAACTCCTTTGGCATCCTGGCCAACAGTTTCCAGGTACTTCTCACCACCATGCAGCATCACCCAGGGACTGTATGAGGAGTATCGTGGAAGCTTGCTGCATCCTGCACAATTCATGCGCACCCGCTACCCAATGTTGGCAGAATAGGCTTGTGGACCATCAACAAGGCAATGGGGACATGGAGCCTGGTGAATAGAGGCACAGGATGAAACCTGATAGACACTGTGGATGTAATAGCCCCAACAGAGCTTTCACGTGAAGGAAGAAGCAGCGCCACCTACTGAGACATTGGTGCAACTCCCCAGCTCGGAGCAGTGGAGTGGCAAGACAGGATGATAGATGGTTAATGGATGCTTCCTTGAGCCTGTCTCATAACACTGATGAGATTGTGCCATTATGTTGAGTGGCCCTACAATGAAATAGGGAATAATAAAGGGCTTTGTTTATTTTGAAATGTGTCGATCAATGAATAAATTGTTATTGACAAAAAATGGGCCATAGGTGTGGCAGCTGGAGGTGGACCATAACAGTCCCACTATGCTTGCACTGGAGGTTTATCTATCCCACAGCTATCCTTATCTATCCCACAACTATTCTACCGTATCCCACAACTTCCTTACCACTCCCACAATATTCCCCATTCAAGCATGCAAAGGCTTAACCATTTTTTCAAAGTTTTCACTAACGACTTTATTAAGTAAAAAAAATGATTGCAGTGTGTGAAGCAAAGATAACCTTTATTAATAACTGTCTTAAGTAAACTGTATGACTTTATTAAAAAAGGCAAAAATGAACCAAGTAAAGTGTCTTAAGCAAAGATAAAGTGAACAGGTAACAAATCAGTTCTCTGGCACTATCTCACAGTCACTCTGACCGCATGTCCATGGTCTCAGCTATCAAGTGGCCAGGGACTGTGGAGGTGGCTGTGGCTGGAGTGCTGGTCTGAGGCACCATTGGCGTGTGCTTGGCCCGAGAGTACAACAGGGTCTGGTGTGTTCAGGAAGCTCTCAGAGAGCTGACTCAGTCCCGTGAGGTAGAGGCCCTTCCTCAGGACCTGTTGATGTCAGGCACAATACTGATGACAGATTGTCCATTGACTGGCTTGGCTTGTGGGTGGAGGAAGGAGTGTAGTGTAGTGGGACTGTCTGGTCTGCAGCTCGGTGAGGTGAGGCGTCTGTGGCATGCGATGAACCTGGGCCTGGAATGGAAGGGCCTGCCTCTGCTGTGGGAAGTCCTAGTAGTCGTAGCCTTGGTAGGTGAGGGCTGTTGAAAGCCGTGAAAGGCGGTTCTCTCACCCTGGGGGTGGAGGAAGCAGACCTGGACTGGTAGGAAAGCAGGTTCAGCTTGGGCCTTGAGGGTTGTGCCAGAAGTGCTGTATTCTTCTCCTTCATACACCTGGTACTGGGCCTCGGGCAAGTCCATGAGGGTCTGGCTCACGTAGGTGATGAAGCTTCCGGTTCAAGGATGGTGTGTCAGCTGTGACAGCTGAGAGAGAAGATCTGTGCTGTCTTGATTGTGTCCTTGATCTCCACAAGACAGTGTGGGTCCTGGCCCTCAGTCTGCCCTCTCTGCCTGCATCCTGTGGAGGCTGGGTGTGGGGTGTGGGTGTGGGGTTGGTCTCTGGTGGCTGCCGCTTCTTGCTCCATTTGTGACAGGGGCATCCTCCACGTCTCGTGGCATGGGGAGTGCACTGTTGGGGGTCCTGCCTGGGGACCACTCTGAAAGACACCTGTCCTGATAGTGTAGCTGTCTCCTGCATTGGAAGAGGACTGGGCTGTCCTGTGGGCTGTCTGAGGGAGAGGGGTGTCAGAGGGGCTGCTCCTCGGTGTGGATCCTCACCCCTCCAGAAAGCTGCAAACTTGCCATAACGTTTAACATGTCGCTGGTCAAGTGAGCTTGACAGCAGGCCTGACCCAGATTTCTTCAGGTGTAGCTTGCCATACCAGGTGTGCATGTGCTTCAACCATCTCCAGGAGTACATCTGCAGTGTAGCCCCAGGCTCTCTGCCTTGGTTCTCCAAAGCTGACCTGTTTTTTCTTGGTGTCGCGATAGATGTCTAGTGGCCTTTCTCCAAGTATCGTTTCCCTCAGCCATCAGCAGCCTCCTCCTCATGCTCCCTCGGAAGGGTGTACTGTTTCCTCTTTCCTTTTCCTCCCTTGGCCTCTTCTCTTGGAGGGGCTTCAGGCAGAAAGGGCCTCAGGGGACTTGAGGCAAGCAGGGCTTTGAGGCCTTGGGGCTGGTCCACAGCACAGCAGGAGCAACACCGCACCAGCAGCAGCAGAGGAGAAGCACGCAGCAGCACGAGCAGCACACCAGGAGAAAGCACACAGCACCAGCAGCACCAGCACCAAGCAGCAATCAGCAGCTTCAGGAGTCGTGTCCAGGGGTGGGATGGTGGGTTCTGTCCTTCTTGCCAGGGCTGGCAGGAGTAGGCACAGGCTTTCTCTTCTTCCTGACTGATGAACCATGGTGTTAGTCTGAAGTTGCTGTGGAGCACCATCTTTCCTCTGAATGCTGACTGGCTTGGCGCTGCATCCTTTTATATCCGCAGGCTGATGCAAATTCATTACTCCCACATGCCGCAGTGAATGCCTTTGCATCCGCTATGCATCCACTATGCATCCGTTATGCATCCTATAAGGTGTCTGTGATGCATGCCGCGTCATCCGCTATGCATCCGTCCTTACGCCTATGCGTCCGCTTCGTAATTTTCCCCCGAAGCCCTTTCGGATGTGTCATCTGCTTTCCATCTGCTGTCATCCGCGCTAGTCTTCTAACGAACATCCACTAACATTCCCGCTAACGTACTACCCCTGGTCCATTCTTCCATTCTTTTTCCGTTCTGTTTATGCAATTTTTTTCCCATTTTTTGAGAGCAGAATAACAATGGATGGAGCACCCCCCGAAATGTTGCTGCATACCGCTGTGTCCCTTTTGCATACATTTTGCATCGTACAGCCAGTTGGGACGCTAGCTTTAATAGAACCAATGGGGAATACTGTGAATTAATATCCCTCAGGGTACTAAGGAATTGTTGATTATCTTTGCTGAACATCAAGTGATTGATTCTGAGAAATTTTGGAGAATAGACAAGTTAGAAAGGAAAAGAGCAAATGTTTTTCTATATTTTTTTATAAGGCTGTGGAGAGGAAATTTCCAGCAAGCAAGAGTTTTCAGGTCAAATATTGATATCTGGGAACATTTCCGAGCCAAATCTTCAAAGAGATTCTATTTGTAAATTCTATTCAAGAAATCTTTATGTCTCCATAATACATAAGTAATGTTTTCCAGCGTATTTTGGTAAGCTTGCAAATCTTAGAAAAGATGAATTGAATAATTTGGATTTTTAATTTGAAGTATGATATTTTGATTGGAAAAAAAAACTTTGTCATCAATTTACAACTTGCAATATGACATGTCTATGAAAAGACAAGTTCATTTTTAGGCTCCATCAGTTAAAGTATCATTTCCACTAGAAGGCAATCGTATTTCATCTTAACTACTGTCTGTAGTCTTGATCCCCACATTCTAAGAAGGACTCAGAGAAATTGGAACAGGACCAGCAAAGGTTCAATCAAGAGTGATCAGGCAGCTGAAATAGTGCCACAGAAAGACATTATGAATGCTTAACCTCTAGAGATACTACTAAGGGGGAGTGTAAACAGCTGTCTTCTAAATGCCTGGAAATGAATTCACAGGGAAGGTCAAGACACGAGTTCTACTATTGTGTGGGAAAGACATCAAATAATGGATAGAGGTTAACAGGAATAGGCAGGTTACAGGAAGACAGATTTTTCAAAGTCTGGCTGTATGGATAGAAAAAACATTTCTTAACAAAGCCAGGAATTTATTAGTGAGGTGAGATGTCTGCTTTGGCTGTGGTTATCTGTGTTGAAACTCAATATGGACAGGGATGACTATGGGATCAGAATCCTGCCCTTTCAACATGTCTTCTCTCTCTCTCTCTCTCTCTCTCTCTCTCTCTCTCTCCCTCTCTCTCTCATATATATATATATATAAATTTGTTTTTTTAAAGTTTTCGCGGGTACTTGACTGTGTGCTGTTCAGCTTCCTTCGGATTATCCCATGTCATTGTATTTTAAATAAGCCACTACAATGACGTGGGATAATACCCGAGGGCAGCTGAACAGCAAACACATGTAAGTACCCGCGAAAGCTAAAAAAAATATATATATAATATATAGTATATTATATATATATTATATATAATATATTATAATATGTGTGGTGTGTTGTGTGTGTGTGTGTGTGTGTGTGTGTGTGTGTGTGTGTGTGGTGTGTGTGTGTTTAAGGTTTTTAGGTGGGTACTTTACATGTAATGCTGTTTAGCTTCTTCGGGTATTATCCCACGTCATTGTAAGTTGGCTTTAAAGTTGTAGCAACATTTCGGCCAGAATCTTCATCTGCCATCCATCAGGCTTCGTCTTCTTGAGTTTGTAATCTGGGTCAGGCTATCACAGCCTTAGTTTTAAAATTTGAGGCTAGCCTACTGTTGTCCCAGGATGGTTTTTTTTTCTCATAACCTGATTTGGTTGTGGAGGTCTGGGTCTTTGTTTATTGGTCTTGGAGTTTGTTTGGTTGGTATTTCTGGGTTCTTCTGTCTGTTTTGTGGCTTTGATTGGTTGGCGCAACACTGTGTCTCTGTTTAGGAGGCTTATCAAAGCAGCTTGGCTTTCAATGTAAAAGGACGGCTATCATCTATAAGGAAGCTAGTTCATCTGGGTGCCTGGATGGGCTGCGTTGAGCTGGAGGTATCATGGGAGTCTGTTTGATGCCCGTGTATTGGCCTGACTTTTGGTGTGGCAGATCTTTCTAATTGAGAGTGCAAGGCTTTCCAAATGATTGACAATTCTGGAGGAAATCATCTCTCTTCTCATTCATTCAATCTCTATGGCTTCTCTGATGATTCTGTGGCTGGGGTTTTCTATCGTGGTTAGGGTTTTGGTGCCACTGAAATTGATGCTATGACCTGTGACTTTCATGTGTTGGACTAGTGAGGAGGTATGTTTTTTTTCAAATTCTTAAGCTTTGGGGTGAAATTCAGGTAGGTGGGATATGTCTGTATTTACAAGATAGCATCATTAATGTCTCTGTTTCATTGTACCATTCTCTCACCCAGATCCTGTTGTCTTCTGATGTTAAATTCTGAATGACACTGACAGATAACATCAGTGGGAATTATCAGAAGGAAGCATCTTCACTGAACTTTGATGTGTTGGCAACCTGGGAGCTTTCAGAATATGGGAAAGATGGATAGCAGAAGTCCACAACACTTACATTATCACTGTGTGCCATCTCACTATGATCCAAAATACTACCATGGGAAATTCTAAACAATTTTCCCAAAACCCCTACAGTCAGAACAGAAAAACAAAACCCAATTTAATAAGCAACAACAATACATTTGAAGAAAACCATCATAAATATTGTACTGCATTAACTCACAAGGCAATAAAGGATTCAACCATCTCTGAATCTGAATCTGGAAGGAGGCAGGACATAGCACATTCACATTTTTCCAGAATCTGATTTACACTTGCATGCAAATAAAGACAATCAATCAGTTTTAAAAACATTTTACGACTAAACTATTACATGCATGATTAGACTGTTGACTTCTTGGTTCTCTCAAAAGGTTGCTTGCATGCAGATATTTCATTACCCAAGTCATCACTGTTAGTGAATATAGAGATTGCTACATATTTTCTCTTCTATTGGATGGTTATACTGACTACAGAGTAACTTTCTTCCTGCAATATTATAGCCTAACCATTTGCACAAGTTAAACCAAAAGAGAATAACATTATGGAGTCATGCCTCCGCTGTGCATCTTGGCTGTTTTGATGATTGCAGTAACAAATTCCTCTTGATGAGGAATTCTTTGCTTCTCAGTGAAAAGGGCTGGTGAATCACCATTTGAGGGACTGCAATAGAGCCCATCCAATATGCTGCTTGGATACACAAGAGATCTGTGATGTTGCTTAGTTTAGAAACATGAAAAGTATTCCCGAGAGGACCAGAACAAGGCACATGAATACAAAGTCCATTCCTTCCACTTCCATGCTTGTTCCTTGTCCCATAGCTTCCCAGCTAAGAGTGGCAAGCGAGCTCCATGCTTCTTCCATGTCTTTCAGGTAGAAGAACCACGACATTTATCCACACACCTTTGACTCCTGACTCTATTCTTTGGGGGATCTGGGGTCTTCCCAGTATTGTTGGACCCCCTACCATGATTAATGAGAAGGATGTTGGAAATTGCAATTCAGTAAATTCTAATCTCCTTAGATATGTGCTGGCACATGTGAAATCTGTAGTTAATTAGGAATCTGATGCCTTCATATTCTTGGGTTTAACTCTGGAATGATCAAGAAAAATTCTGAACAAAATAACATGGAGAATTTTTTTTTCTTAATATCTAGACATAGACAGGGACATCTTCAGTACATTATAGGAATTCTTGGATGTTGCCTAGGCATATTGCATAAGCTAATAGACTAATTTTACCAATTGAGTGGCATTACAGATCCATAAGCATGATTTAGCCCTTGGAGACTTGCTACAAATGATATTAAAAGCCAGAATCAAAGTTATAGAACATATCAAAAATCAGGAGGGTTTAAAGCTAGATTACTTCAGGAGAAGATTGCATCAGACATCTTCAGACTGGTTGAATGTACTGTATGGCACCTGTCAAGGTTAGCCATATGTTTCCTCCCAGAAACTGGTTGGTTAGCCTCTCTTCAGCTCAATACAACCCCAAAATCTTTCCAAGCATTTACTTTTAGAAAAACTGTCCAGAAACTTCTTGGTATTTTATTTTCTGACAATCAATAGAAATCTCTCCAAAAAAATGGAGAGACGGGAGGGGGGGAATCATTGCTGCCATGTGATATATAAATAACACAATATGATTAGTGATGTTTTCTTAGAAGTATACCTACATGATAAAATGTAATTGAACTTGTAAGCTGCCTTGACTTGCCATGTGTGAGTAGGCGGCAATAAAAATTTTCAAATAAATAAATATTATTAGAAAGAAATACTACACTGCTATATGTGTTGCATGTCCTTGACAAAACTGGATGATGAATATGAAATTTGCCATTTGTTAGAATTACTTTATAAGCTTTTGTACTTGGCATCTTTACATTTGAATTTCTAAAAAATGAAATCACATATGCCTGTAATATTTGCTGACAAATCTGAGTGTCAGAGAGGATTCAGCATAACAAGTTTCATATCAATAAATTACAGGTAGCCACTGACTTATGAACATAGCTGGGACAGAATTTCTGTTGCTAAGCAAGGCAATGAGTTGCATCTGGTTGTATGATCTTTTCTGCCAGGTGAGTAAGTAAATCACTGCAGTTATTGAATCACGTGGTCATTAAACAAATCCAGCATCACCCATTGAAAGAAGTTATTGAAAAGTTAAGATAATATCTTAACAGCTCTTAGATTCTTGGTTAGGACTTGCACTATTAAGCTGCAGATTAACAACAACAACAGCAACAACAACAACAATAAAAATAAATGATTTGATGAATGCCTATTTGAAGAATAAGAAATGTATGCTTGACAGAATCAAGATGTAGGTATTCACAAATGTTCAACACATAAATAAACCCCATTCTGTAATTTTGCTCTTCTTTTTTTTAAAAAAAAGAAATTATATAAATATAAACGGATGAGGTTTTTCACAATGTAATAAGAAAATGTTACAGATCTCTTTATGATATCAAATATTGGGAAAAGGAAATGGATAAATGAGGGAGGTAGCCATCAATCTGTGGAAGTGCTTCGCCAGAATTCTTCCTTCCCTTCCCTCCCTTCCCTCTTGTTTGCCTGTCTGTCTTTTTGTCTATCTCTGTCTCTCTCTAAACCAATCTTATTTTTGATTTATATATTTCAAAGCTTATACAGCAAAAGGGGGGAGGTTTTTAGCAGTGGGGGGTTAGCCTATTAAAATTCATCATGATTTCTCTTATTCTGAAAAGGAATAAATAAAAATCAATTTCCCTTAGTAAAGAAGTTGGCAGAGGTTTCAGGTTCATTGAGAACAGACACTGATGGACTCTTAAGAAAATGTTTGCCAAAGAATTGAGAAATATCAAATTAGTCTTCTCTCCCTCTCTCCCTTTCTCTCTCTCTCCACCCCCTCCCCCCTCTCCTTCCCCCTCCCCACTGTATGCATGCATGTAAGTATGCATAAGGAGTGGAGAGGCAGTGGGAAAAGACTGGGGCTGGATTTGTGAATGGGTGGGGAAGGAGATGATCACAAAGTTTTGCAGTGCTAATGAATCACAGTTAAAACTGAAAAGTTACACCACTCCTATAATTACCTGACCAAGTAAATGTAATGGGTTGTTGTAAACTGGAGGGAAAACATAGGTTGCAACCGGGATTGCAAGAGGAGTTGGTTGGCTGGGAGGCTGGGTCCAAAGCCTAGCATGACCTCTGATATCCTCCTTTCTCAAAAGCTGCAAGTTTGCTTTTTGATGGCAGCCCAAAGTTTCTGATGTGTGTGTGTGTGTGTGCGCGCGTGTGCAGGATCCACACTCGCACATACACTGCCTGTTGCAATCGCTGTCTCTCTTTGCTCTCTGCACTGATTTCCCCAAACCCAGGGGATTAAGCTTGCCAAAAGCCTCCTTCCCTTTGAAGCATCTGATATGGATACCAATGTTTTTGGTTACTTTGGACTCTTTACATGCACGTATCATGCCTGGCTCCATGAAGTCTATGCTCTGTGGAGATGTATAGGCACTGGTGGAAGCAAGCCAAAGGGGAAAAAAAAAAGAGGGAAGCAGAAGAAGGGTGTGTGTAGGGGTTGCTCTTGCTGTGGGAAAGAAACTGAATAATTATGTAACAGCTTTTATTTTAAGTCTTGCTCTTTAGTATCTCAGATGTTTCCCCCCAAGAATTGGAGATTCACTTCAAGCCAGTGTCACAAATGCAATCATGTTTTCTAAGCTGTGTGGTTTTCTGAAATCACATTCACAGAACGAAGAGGAAAACAGCATGCTTCTTTCTGCTGTGATCCGTGTGTATGTGTGTGTGTGTGTATTTTCAAGTCTTGATTCCTGATCACTACCTGGTCTGGTCACGACAAGGTTCTTGGCATGGTTTTTTTCAGAAGTAGTTTGCCATTGCTTCCTTCCTAGGTCTGAAAGAGAAAGGGAGGGGGAGAGAGAGAGAGAGAGAGAGAGAGAGAGAGAGAAAGAGAGAGAGAGAGAGAGAGAGAGANGAGAGAGAGAGAGAGAGAGAGAGAAAGAGAGAGAGAGAGAGAGAGAGAGAGAGAGAGACTGGCCTAAGGTCATCTGGCTGGCTTCATGCATAAGGAAGAATTAGAACTCACAGTCTCCTAGTTCCTAGGCTGAATCCCTACCCCAAAGTTGTTTGCCAACTGACTTTGGTGCTTGGATGAATCAATTTAGTATGAGTGCTCTGCCACCATGTCAATTCCCCAATTATCTTCTATCTGTTTTGGGGATGCCAGCTCTCTTGCACAAGGGTTATTTTGTGGTTGTGACATTGCCACTCCCCTGTCTTTTCCTTCCTGTGCCCTGTCCCCTCCTCTAAGAAATGCCAGCTTTTAGATTTCCCAGGCTACCTTATCAGGGAAGTGTGACTAGATTTCTGGGTTTGTTTTGTTTATTTAAATAGAAAGCACATACCAAATCTCTGGCCTCATTTTGGAGTTTAAATGAAAAAAAAAAAAAGATTTGTGCATTGATGGCCAGGCAGCATTCCCTGATAACAACATTCAGACTATTTCTTTATTTGCTGATTTTGCAAACTGCTGGCAAACACACATGTGCGAGGCAGGATGAGCAGTATATTTTTCTTGTTTCTGTTTTTGTTTTGGGTACTGTATGGCGGTCTTGTTTCTGGATGGGCTCTGGGGTCCTTTCACACACCTCCATTTAATACAGAACTTAGAGAAATACTGAAGGAACGTATGAATGAAATTTTTGCTGTAAAAGCAGATAAAGCATTGACTGGCCCATGATATGTTTGGTCTAATGTTCTGGATTCTCAGTATCTGAGTTGGGCAGGTGGAAGATGCTAAACTCCAAATATTGTGGTACAGTACTAACTTAACAACTGCAGTGATTTATAAAGTTCATAAAGTGGGGTAAAACTCACATAACAACTATCTTACTTAGCAACAGAAATGTTGGGCTTAATTATGGTCCTAATGTGAGGTCTACCTGCAATATAATACCATGAGGAATTAAACCGGCACCCACCTAGGACACAAAGTGTACTTTAACCCTTCCCATCGGAGCTACTATGAATATAAGGTTGAAACTCCAATTGTGTGGGCAGTGTCTCCTTTTAAAAACTTAATCCTCATTAAAAAAAATGTCCCCTGTTCTCTCAATTTCACCTCAGGGAGTAGAAACTGAAGGAGTTAAGTGGGCTTGCTGGATCACTACCTTCACTTGCTGGATTTCTTCCAACTGGGCAAAGGCCAAACCATATTCTTTTCAAATCTTCCAAACAATGTTTCCCTACCATATTTATCCATATAATGAAGAACTCATGTCTGAATAGTCTCAAATCCCTGCATGATACAGAGCGAAGCAAACACTACTAAGTTTGACAGTTTCCAAGCATTGTGTTGAGACCAAACAATGCACACTTGAACAAGAAATATCATGGACTACAATGCTAGGCTGCTGTTGCCTGTGTTGCTATTTGCTTCAGTACTGTGGCATTCCCCCCTCCCCCAATGATCTTTTCACTCACAATGGCTAAAATATGGTTTTTACAAATCTGAAGGGTTTAGCTCAGATTGTTGCACTGAATCAGTTGAAAATCAAGCTTCTACATATGCTGCATATTAAGTTAAATCAGACTAACGCCCTTTTTCTATGTTAGCAGGGAGATCTCATGGAGTCTCATTTAAAGGGACATTTCAGCTCTGATTTTCATTTTTGTGAGATTAAAAGTGAAATATGTAACCACAAAGCTGGTTTATGTCATTCCCCATTGGAGCCAGCACTAATGCCAAAAATTAGATATTTGATAGGTTTGTGAGAGAAACAGATGCAGAACGGATGCCATTCCCACAATTTTGCCTCCTTCTTATCTTTAAGCTGGGAAATACACACACACACACACACACACAGATACAACAATCTACTTGGAGCATTTTAGCCATGAGAAAGCCACGATCATTCTTCCAATGACAACAGAGCATCCCCACCTTAATTTAAAACTAACATGGCTCTGGGTGTAAATAAAACTGAAAATCAACTTAAATAAAATATGGAAGGAGAGAGTATTTCTTTGATAATAATTGGGATCTCACAACCTTGAGATTCAGCTTTCCAGCCTCATTTTGGAAGTGTTGAAGACATAGGTTGGAAATATAAACCTAGGATAAGCACCCCCCCCCCA
>BHFT01005845.1:24265-88223 GCA_004320025.1 Laticauda laticaudata
ACCCCCCCCCCCCCAACTGTATATGCATCCAGCAAATATTTTTTTTAAAAAACTACCCAAATCTCTCTCTTTTTGTTTTGGATGCAGTTCCTACATTGGTAGTCACTCTTTTCCCCCCTTTTTATTTCATTCTGCCAGCTGTCTGCTAAACAAATATAGCCAGGTGGGGCTTACAACCCATGACTAAAAAACTCACTGGTGCAGCTGTCCAGCTTGCCTGGAGGAAGAATTCAGACAAATGGCAGGAATGAAAAATAATGGATCTGTTTTCAAAAAAGTAGCTACTGTACCTTTCTTGCTTCATTTTTGTTCCGTTTGTTAATTCCCAACCTTCTAAGATTTTGTAGCAGAACAATGGGAATCTCACTTCCAACGTATTTGGTACAGCTTGAATTTCCTTAACATCTCTTCTACATTAATGTGCTCTCTCTCTCTCTCTCTCTCTCTCTCTCTCTCTCTCTCTCTCTCTCTCTCTCTCTCTCTCTCTCTCTCTCCTATTTTTAATACAAGAGAGAGAGTGTGTGTTTATGTTGGCTACGTTTAGTCCTACTAATTGTAAAAATAATCTGGTATTCTCTGAGAAATTGCCAGTGAAGCATGCTGCACCTTAAGTAATAGATTTTTTTTGAAAAAATATTCTGCCTTTTGAATACATAAGTAGCGAGGATGAGGTTTGCTATTGTATACCCACAATCTGAGGAACAGGCTTCTTTGCATTGCTTCATCAATCGACCTCAACTGAGATTTTCTAGTCAGCAAATAAGTGCTCCATTTTCAGCATCTGTGTTGAGCAATTCAAGAAACTCTGCTGAAAAGAAGGCAATTGCCATCTGACCAGGATTTCAGTATAAGGGACTCAATTAGCATGCAACTTACAGAATCTTTTCTTCCTTTCCTTTATCAGTGATCACTCTTCCTTTATTCTTGGGGTGTTTTATATTCCTTGAAATTGCCATAACTTCCAGTATCTCATGATGGTTTGCATTCATTTTAAAAGGACCAAAAAGTTTCTAATCCTTAGAAGAAGGGAAAATGCACTCAGTGTTTATTTGAGCATGCACACATGCTCAGTGTATAAACTACTGTTGAAGTTGACCAATTTGAATGAAGGTAGCACAGAAACCTTCACTTTAAGTTGGAGAATTCAGACTATTTTCACTCCAAAGTCTTTAAGATAAACCTCAGTGCTGGAATTCTGCAGCTGACGATCTACAGTAAATGGATATGATGAATCCAGCAGTGAAGCAATTCGCAAAACAATGACTGTCTGGTTCATCCCTCTCAGAAATTAGATGTTCATGATGGCGCAGAGCATAGCAGTGGGATTAATCGTGAAAGAAAATGACAATGATATCCCATATCAAGTTGAATGTTACATTTTCCCTGGTGATGATGGATCCATGGGGCAGTTCTCTTGGGTACCATTCACCATGTTACACATCCCCTAATAGAAAGTGACTGGGAATAATATTAAGCAGGGGTTCTTTCCCTTTGAAGATATGATGTTAAGAAGAAAAAAAGAAAAACTGCAAGATGAACAGTGTCATCTGGAACCAGATGCAGAATTTTCTTTAAAAAAAAAAAAGTTTCCAATGCAATAATAGATTGGAGACTGGGAGAAGGAGGAGGAGAGGAAATTTTGTCATGTATAATTAGTTGTGGGCTGATGCCGGTTCACACTGGTTCTAGCGAATCGGTATCTCCAGTGAGGAGTTGGAACCTGTCCACCCACCCCCGCCTTTTTGTGTCCTATATTTCCTTGTTTTTTTAGCTCAGCTGATTTGTGCAGCACTCATAGAGCCAGTTGTTAAACTGGTTGCAGCCCACCACTCTGTATAATGTTTGAAATTATTATGCCCTTACTATTTTAAATAGATGTGCCTGCCTCTACAGTCAAACAGAAATGCATGGAAAATATATCTTCTACAGTTTTGGCTGTACTTATACACTTGAAGGCAAAACTATCTATTTCCAACTGGGCTAAGGGCTGGACATAACTGTAGGATGCAGATAAGTACCATATATACTTATGGATAAGCCAAGCATTTTTGGGTGCCAAAATATCCCCGCAAAATCAGGTTTGCTTCTCCACAAGTACATACAGTATGATAGGTTTTTTTCCCTTAGCTTTCCTAGAGCACCTGAATATCNTATCCCCGAAAAATCAGGTTTGCTTCTCCACAAGTACATACAGTATGATAGGTTTTTTTCCCTTAGCTTTCCTAGAGCACCTGAATATCCTATATATATTTGCAGATAAGCCCATTTGAGGATAAGCTGACCCTTGAATTTTTTAACCAAATGCCATGAAAAATGTGCCCCTTGCAGATAAGTCATCTGCGAAAATTAAAACATACAAACATATCTAGGGTTGGGCTTATCTGTGGATGGACTTATGTGTGAGTATATATGATATTGTTTGACTTAGGCAAAGAAGCTCTTCCTTCCACACATCAATTATCCTGTCCCACAAACTATGGCAGGCTGCAAATTGTACCTTCTCTCTTTTCCTCTGGTGCCTAGGCTTTCCACAAACCATCTGAATGGGCCGATGAGAGATCAAGCCTCCATATTTTACAGATCTGTCAACTTCTCACTGCCAGAGACACAATATGGGCATAACCGAAGCACATGTGAGCAACACCAACATGGAAGCATTGTGTTAGTCCCTTTCTCCCTGCTGTCTGATTGATAGGTGCACGAAAAGTAATGATTTGACAGACACGGGAAAGGAATTGGGCATAGAGGGTTGCTTCTCATAGCTGATGAGAATTACGCAGTAAAGGCCTGATTGGAATGAGGTAACTTTATGGGCTCCCATAAACCCTTGAGCATTTTGGGACACTTTAGAGAGACTTTTTCTACATCTTTCCCCCCACTCTTACCTCATGGAAAAGAAATTTCTTGCTGTTCTATTTTCCACATGTATTCTGCTGCTGTTAATTTTATTTATTGATCAAAATTATTTATTTACTAAATAAATTTATTTATTCAATTATTTATTAAGCAAATGTATCTGTTAACAAATGTATATAGCCTCCCAGCTGACATACAGGCGACTCCAGGTATCTTACAACATTAAAAATCCATAACATGAAAACCATAAAATTGTGTGTGTATGTGCGGACGCACACACCCACACGCACCCACACACACATGCACCCACACAGAGCAACTGCAGCAAAACCACAATCAGATCAACCACTTGGTTGGCTCCATTTCTATTTAGGGTCATCAGGTCTGCTGACAAAGCCACATCTTTATGGCCTTCAGAAGAGCAACAAGATGGGAATGATGTTCCATATAAAAGGGGACACCACAGAGAAGGCCCTGATTATGAATGAGAAACAAAGAAGACCCTTGTTATAATAAAAAAGGTTCAGGATAGAATAATCAAGAACTGTTATTTTTGGAAGTATTTATGTTAACTAGGCACATTATTATATTAAACATATAATATGGCACTGTATTCTACAAGAATTCAAAATAATCCAATACTGTAATATCAATAGCAAAAGCAGTATCCAAACATTTGGTCGAATCGTGGCATCTTATAATACCAAGCAGACAGTTTCAACTCAAGTGATCTCTGTACCCAAATGTGATTTTTACAAGTTTCCAGAATGTTTGGAGTGAGAAGTTGTTTCATATTTTCAAGTTGCTTCAAGTTGTTTCAAGAGCCATGATGGCATAGTAGTTAGAATTCTGCTACCTGCTGGCTGCCTGCAGTTTTGCCATTCAAGTCTCACCAGCTCAGGATTGACTCAGTCTTCCATCCTTCTGAGGTCGGTTGTCAACTCAAAACTATTTCTCTGGTCTGGTTCTACTTGTTTGAACTATTGGGTGGGCCTGCTTTTTTGCTCTGATTCCCAGTTTCAGGACCGTGGTTAGGTTGATCAGGCATCTGGTGCAGCCTGAATCTATTATGGCTTGGAAGGCTCCCTGATTTCCTGTTTTAGGGGCTATAAGCCATATTGGGAAGACAAAAGGGGGAATTGGTCCACTCACCATTGAGTCGTTTTTGCCCTTGTCCTTGCTGTTGGAGCCCTGACATCAGTAAAATGAGGAACCAGATTGTTGGGGTCAGTATGCCGACACTGTAAACTGCTTAGAGAGGGCTGTAAAGCACTGTGAAGTGATATATACTGTAAGTCTATGTGATATTGCTATATTCTGGGATTTATCACCTGCATCTGGAGGGGAGCACTTACAGAGGTGGTTCACCTAAATACCCATTTCATTGCACCTTCGACACCTGCACTGACATACCTTAAGTAGACAGATTTGATTTGGCGTCAGCAGTCTCAGAGACAGCCAGTCTCCCAGCCATCTTCAATTTTAGAGATGTTCATTAGCACAGATACAATCCAGCAACCAATGCAATATTGGTTTTATAGGACAATCCTGAGTTGTTCTAGCTAAGAGGTAGGCTATTGTATGTTGCTGTAGTTGGTATCTCAAGGTGTTCTTCAAGGGCCACTTCATTATTTGGTGACAAGGGTATGAATGATTCTAGATATTTGTGGGAAGTGTTGGAGGAAGGGGTATAAGTTATGCCATTCTGAGCTCTTGGAGGAAAGGCAGGTGATAAATCTGCAAGGAGTAAATTTTAAGAAAGGTTGGGATGTCCTGAAATCTTCAGTTACTTCAATGCTGGGTTCCACAGAGCTTGGAGCTCTCCTCTGCACTTAACATCTTTATGAAACTGCCACCGGATGCTATCAATCACTTTCTATATCTCCATCCAGGCTGAGCTAGAAATATAAAAATCTCAAATAGTTCTCTGAAGAGATTAAATGGAATGAAACAAGCTCATTAAATACTACCAAGAAGGCTGTTATCAGGAGTGGGATTCTACAGGTTATGATTCTGTGCAGTTTGGAGAACTGGCAAATCATGCCTTTGGCTGGCCCCGCCTCTCTCCACCAGCCCCTCCTTGTCCAGTCAGTCCTTATCGCGCATGTACAACGTCGCGGAGATGCCCAACTTTGCTGACTGCGTTCTCCCCTGCCCTTTTACTCCCTAAGGTATTCTTTTTTCCTCCTGATGATCAGCTGTTCTGATGATCAGCTATGCCAGGATCCCCCTTGCTGTCTTACTGCTTCACCCAGGAGGCTTCCCTGAGGCCCAGGAGGCAAAAATGGGTGGGGGGGGACAGGTGGTGGTGGTGCTGTGCNTTCCCTGAGGCCCAGGAGGCAAAAATGGGTGGGGGGGGGACAGGTGGTGGTGGTGCTGTGCCTGCCCTGCAGCTTCATTTTTGGCCTTCCTGGACCCCAGGGTAGCCTTCTGGGAGCAAAAGGGCCCCCCAGGAGGCTTCCCTGAGGCCCAAAAACAGAGCACAGGGGGGGGGTGCTGCCAAAGAAAAGAAGCCATGCCCACCCAATCACATGGCCATGCCTACCTAGCCATGCCCACAGAACCAGTTGTTAAAACATTTGAATCCCACCCCTGGCTATTATCCATCACTGTTTACAGATTTCACTACCATTCTTTCTGATAATATTGTTAAGGGTCATGCTACATCTGAAAGTAACACTGATTGACCAGCAGTCTGCAAGGAACATAAATCCTTCCATTCCCCACCATCCAGCCAGAGCTGAAGAAGCTTCTTGGATGAGAAGTGAAACGTCTTCAAAGAAAAAAACAAGAAAGTCTGAAAAAGCATCTTTGGGACTAAAAGCAAGGAGTCTGTGATCCAGGGGCCCTGTGGGACAGATAGTTCCTGCTTAAGTAACAGATGGAAATTATGGGCAAGGAGATTTTTGTTCAATACCAAATATGTGCAGACGAATCCCTAATTGGACAATAGCTCATCCTGAGGTCACCACTCAATTGGATTACTGAAACATTCTAGCCCTGTTGTGTGCATGGTGCCTTTGAAATAGTATTTAATATTATATGTCTATTGTTCTTTTTTCCTGATTTTCCTGTTGCTTTGTACTGTACAACTATTCTAAATAAAAAAGTGGACAATTCTACTCTTTTGAACATGCCTAGTGATTGTGTACTTATGTTTTCCCGTGCGTGTAACTATCAAGACTGGTGAAAGAACTAAGGGATTTAAAAAAAAATATGAATGTGAACATAGCAGGTTTGTTTACTGTCAACAGAGTAGAGCATAACTATCAGAAATTGGGGATGAAAGCTTAACAACCATTCAAATCTAACACCTTTATTTTTAAACCACATACTCATGTTTACAAAGAGAAAACAACTCAATGTGCTGTTGGCCCAGGATTCCATCCCGAAAGGGGCAGGACTGGGCCAGATCCAATGGGAGATTTGAGGATATTGTTTCTCTCTGGGTATTCAAGACAACTGAGCAAAGAAAGAAGTCAGGTGGCACTGGGAAAAATAAAAAGAGACTTCTGCTCCTGGAGACATGAATTAAGTGCCAGATTAGAGCAGATACATCCAATCTCAAGGCAGGGAAGACTTGCAAACAAAGTCATCATGAAGACATGCTGCTGTTTTTAAAGGCCATGTCTTCAGGTTATTGCTTGTCTCTCATCCCTAGCTCACAGTGGAGCAGTTTGTATTCTTATTTAGCTCTTTTCAGTGTTAAAGTGGGATTTCCTTCTTCTCCCAACACAATTTTTGCCAGAAGCACAATCTACACTTGTGTCTCAAGACACTACCAACAATTGTGTATTTCAGCTGCCGCAGGCATGCCTCCTCCTGCCTGGCCCCTGGTTACTATCCTCCATGGCCTTCTTGGCTTCTGCTGCAGAAGATTTTTGGACAACTGGCATCCTCAAATTGGCTCCCCCAAAAGCATTCCCCCCCCCCATGTAGGGCTCGATTAGAGTTTCAGAAAGTGCCAAACGTAGGTTTAGTGCTCCTTGGGAAGAGTGTGAGATGTGTCTTTTAAACGCAGCATGCTAAAACGACAACAGGTCTAGCTCTCTATGGAGGGAAAACATCAGTCCAGTGTTGCACAGAAGGTTGATTTCAACTGTAAAGAGAGCCAGGATTTGCCACCTGTGTATTGCTAGGTCTGTCCCGAATAAAACTATTACAGATGCTATTTATTTATTATTTATTTGTTAGGCTACATTGCAACTTTTCTTCAAGAGCTTTAGGCAGCGTCTATCGCTTTTCCTGCAACAATCTCATTCTGCCAATAAATTTGGCAATGCTTTTTACTATTTTTATTACTTGGAGAAAGAGTGACTTTCTGTTTACTCCTAGGCCCTTCTCTGGACTTGTGAGTTCCATCATTCACCAACTATGTTCAAGTACAGATGGGCTGATACATGCTGTTCCTTTCAACGGTAATATATATTGAATTCCAATCGGAACTAGACTGACTGAGAGGTCTCAGGAAGGATGGAACAGCAGGCAAAAGCAAGCCCAATATTCCTCAGAACTTTCCACTGGGCCCACGACCTATGGATTGGACAGTTTTGGGGGAGAGTGATTTTCTGCACTTCTAGAAAAATGTTAAACCCAAGTTCAGAAATAGTCCAGCTACATCTGCAATGCAGACAAGAGGTACTGGGCAGAGGTGGGCTGCACTTTCGTTGACAAGGGGCTCACACTTGCTGCTTTGGGGCTAAAACACAGATTTAAACAGGCAGCTAATCGACTCAGGCAGCTCCGGTGAGTACAGCAGGGCAGCGCGGAAGTCACCTGGGCACAGATAATCAGATAATATCTGGTCACAGATAATATAGCACAAGCATAGCATAGCATAGCATAGCATAGCATAGCATAGCATAGCATAGCATAGCATAGCATAGCATGGCTCTGTTGGGCAGGCCCAGCCAGAGATCACAGCAAGGGGTTTGCCTGAACCTTGCCGACATCCAGCAGCCCACCACTGGTGGGTAGGTAAATTCTCCAGTGCTCCTTAACAGTTGTACCTGCTATCTCCTGCTTCAACCCATGCTTGCCATCTGGGCTACTTTTGGGGTATGGGCTTTGTGCTCTTTCAAAAAAACTAGTAGTTGAGTGAACCATCAATCTGGCAAGTTGAAAGTTGACTAAATATCTCAACTACTTACCACACTCATTCTATCTCATCACACTGTTGGTAGATCTTTCTTTCCCACCAGAAGGTAAGATTTAATGAGACAGTAAAGAAAGCCCAAAAGGTAACCAATTGGTTTCCTGATCTTATCCTGCAGGAAACCTGCAAAGAGAAGAGGCACTGAGGCACAGTAGGACTCAACTAGAGGTGCAGCAGAATTTATGCCATGTAGTTTTTAGCCAATCCATGGATGTTGCTATGGTGGTAAGGAGGAACTCAAAGAAGGTAGTCCTCTACTAACAACAATTCATTTAGAGATGAAATTCAAAGTTGTAATGGCACTGAAAAAAGTGACTTATGTCCGTGACTTGCTGTTGCAGCATATCCATGGTCATGTGATCAAAATTTGGATGCTTGGCAACTGGTTCAGATGTATGAAGGTTGCAGTGTCCCAAGGTCATGTGATCCCCTCTTGCAACCTTTTGACAAGTAAAGTCAGTGGGGAAGCCAGATTCACTGTACAACCCTGTTACTAAACTACAGTGATTCACTTAAGCTGTAACAAGAAAGGTCATAACATGGGGCAAAGCTCACTTAGCAACTGTCTTGCCCAGCAATCAAAATGTTGGGCTCAATTGTGGCCATAAGTGAAGGACTACCTATTCAAGCCATAGATCTGTGGTTGAACTCAGATGACTGCAGTAGATAATAACTCTTTGGAACTGGATTGTAGAAGGTTAACGGTAGTTAGCGGTATATGAAGATATTTCATTCCCTTCATATCATATATTTTATTTCATTTCTCTTCCTTTTGCGTGAATCCCCAGGGCATCCCCAATGCATTGCAGCTACTTAGCAGCAAGCTAAACTGAATAACAATTTTTTTTCGTTAGTTTGGAAAAGTTGCTATCACGGTTAGTACTATCCTGGGGGGAAATGTATCTTGTCTCAACCACCAATTTGACATAATTCAATCATTTGTGCTCAGGTTCCTCCCAAACTCTTAACCTTGAGGAAATAAAGGGTGAAGATTCTTCTGCTCTGTCCCCTCTTTTGACCATCAGTGATTATTCTTGGAAAACTTGAAAATCCATTAAACAGAGTGGGTTGATGTCATTGGGGCCTGTGTGACCACAACTTCTGTGCTAATTCAGATGACCACTTTGCAGGTGTTCTAATGGATTAGTTTGTCAGGATTTCTACTTATAATTCAGGTAAAATACATACTGTATATCCACAGATCTGTGGGGGAATTCCAAATTTTGATTAAACAAGAAGGACATAGCTAATGACTGTTTATCCTCTACTTTAGAGGTGGAGAACCTTGGCTCCTTTATAATTTGTGGACTTCAACACCCAGAATGCCAGTTTCACATTTTTAAATAAAATAATGGACCCAGACTTCAGAGATTCAAAACTAAATTTATTGAATCCATAGCTTTTAAAACCCACGATGATATGTTCCAATAGTGGGTTCACTATGAAGATTTATCGATATCTGTCTGCCTGTCTATCTGTCTATCTATCCGTCTGTCTATCATCTCTCTCTCTCCTATCTATCTATCTATCTATCTATCTATCTATCTATCTATCTATCTATCTATCTATCTATCTATCTATCTATCTATCATCTCCCTGTCTATCTCTCTGTCCGTCCATCCGTCCGTCCATCCATCCATCTATCTATCTATCCATCCATCATTCTATTGGTTAGAATAAATAAAATATATTGAATAACTTTATGTCAGCATTTCCAGTATATACTACAGTTTCCTTTACTGTAAAATCTGCAGATTATTTGTCTGCCACTACATTACAATTTCCCTTCTGGTTCATAATGCGGACTATTTGTTCACTTCCAGAGCAAGCAAGTGTATAAAAACAATAAACCATCCCTTGCACTGTATCAGGCATTTTCTCTCTAATTTTTATACTTCATATACAGAGAAGTTCAGCTTCCTAAGGTGCTTTGTTTCTCAAGAAAAAAATGTTCATGTAATTCAAGATAACAAGGACTTGTTTTAATAATAATAAAATAATGATAGAGATTATTGCATTTTCCTTTCTTGCTGGTTTTTTGCATTTTTAAAATAGGGAAGAAAAAGAAATATGTATGCAATAATGATCATATAGTTGTGTATATGTATGTATGTATAAGTATATGTATGTATGTGTGTGTGTGTATGTGTGTATATGTGTCTATTTCTTGAACTTTTCCTCCTAGTGCTATTTTTTTCAAAAAAGAAAATACGGTAAGGAGTTGCTACTGTTTTATCATCCAGTCATCTGACAAAGAATATTTTCAACCCATAGCTGCAATTTTAATATACCCTTAACACAACTATATTATATAAAAGCACAGCCATCCACAGGATATGCACAAAGGTAAATTAAAATATTTAAATAAACCATGGGCTCTCTGAGAACTGGGACTGAGACCCTGTTATTTTAGGTGATAGGAAGATCAGTAAAAATAAACTATTACAACACAGTATATTTATGTTTGTTGGCATACTATGTTATTCTTTTTTTTCCTCATTTTTTTAAAATAGTCAATGGATACTTTCTAATGTATAAAAGGTTTCAACATTGTGGCCCTTGGACTAAGGATCTATTCCCCAATGACATTTGTGATGTTTTAAATTGGAAACTCATGCTGTAAGGAAGAAATCAGACTGTGTAAAATTAGCACCCACCCCTTTCCTAGAAGAATGAAATATTCTAGTAAATATTAAAAAGGCAGAATATTATATTTCTCTGGATGAGAAAAGGAGAAACATGTTTTAAAGACAAAGCATCTTCCTGCAGCTCACTGCCTCTGCTTCAGCTACAGGGTGATGGGATTATGACCCTCAGGAAATGATAGGATTACCCATTTTACATGGCATCAGGGAAGATTGCATTAGTCAGCACTCAGGTGAAGCCATGTGGTCCAGACAAATTTAGCTAAGACCCCCACCCCACCCCTGGGAGTCTGACAGCCAATGGGATACATTTCTTATGTAGAAACAGGAAACACTCAGGTGGGCCCCAACAGAGGGTATGAAACCAAGGGACTCTCAGCAGCCCTGCCCCTTCTTTTCCTTCACCCAACATCTTGAAGCATGTGATCTTTCTTTTCACCCAGGAGCTCCAAGCCATGTGGTCCTGTCCACCATTCAACCATCTTTCCAAACAGCCTCCATGTTTCCAGTGTCTTTTTCCCCAGTTGGAACTGAGCTCAGAAGGGCATTTCTTCCAACAACTGTCAGCTAGTCTAGAAGGTTGAAAAACATCCAGAAGGTTGCAGTGGAAAATATTTAGGTATTTTTGCCCTGATAATTATATGGTGTGTTAATGTAGTCATGAAGAATTGAGCTTTACCTGAAGGAGATTTTACTAAGCAGAAATAATTACTGTATGTTAGTCCCTTCCAGTGTTGCAACACAATGGAATGTTTTCTTTTTTAAAAAAAAAAGATCACAGTAATAACATTCAAAGAATTTGGCTTATATTCTCAGCCCTTTTTTCACAAAAACCAATCTGATCCTTAGACAAAATGGGCCAAAAGAACTACCTGTCAGCAGGATGGCAGTTGCAGCTTTTTCTCCTGAGCCTCAGACATAGTTCATAAAGGCCAGACTTGTGAAGGCCATGCAAATTCTCTAGCACTCCTAAATTACGGTGTGTTGCATTGAAGACTTGATACCATCTTTAGCACTGAAGTAAGGTTCAACTATCAGTCTGGGTGATTCCTAGGAGAACTTTGTTTTGAAGGGTATTTTTAAAATAAATAAATACATTATTTTTTTTTTAAATCAACTGGAAAGGGAGTGTTATCTTTTCCCAGACTTTTATTTTTTTCTTCATCTATCCACTGCCTAGTTTTCTCGCAGATTCTTTGCCTCTCCCCACTTCTACTAAGATCTGTAGCCATATTTCTGTCTATCTTCCATGCTTTGCTCCTATTCCTGGTGAGGCTTGACTATAAACTTTACAATTCCTGCTGGGCAACTGAACATTTTGTGCCATCTCACCCATTCATCAAATAAACAAAGGCTTCCCTGTCCAAGAAGGGAGTCCAATAAAAACTGATAATTCAGTCTGAGACCTTTCTTTTTCCCCCCCAGCAGAGCCAGGGGAAAAAAAGGCCCATGTCCCATTTGAACCCAAGCAGATAAATCCAATAAAGTGGTCAGTATATTTAGATACCAAAAAAGCCCATTTGACAATTATTAAATAGTTTTCAAACAATATTTCTGGTCACTTGCTTACTTATGAAATGCTCAAGATCCTTTTATAGTCCTCTGAAGGTTTTAATTGTGTATGGTGGCTTCTTATAATTATCTTACCAACACATGCAGCAGATATTTCCCACTTTACAACACTGGTAAATATAAATGTGGGATTTTCTATAGTTTTCTGAATAAAGAAGCAAATTGGCGGTTGGGTAGGACAACCCATCCTAACATGTCTTGTACCTGCCTATAATCACTCCTACATGTTGACTGTTATACCTCGGTGTGCAAACAGTGCATTTCCACCTTACGCAGGTGGAAGTGTGAAGCTGAGGCTCATTTAACAGTGTGAAGTTTCCCAAGGTATCACAATTACAGAAACACCTGTGCTTCAGGACGTTCTGCTGATCCGCTGTGAAAACTCACAGAATGTTTATTAACATAACCATCACTATGCTTTGTTTCCTGCACAACCCACCAGACTACAAGGCCTTCACCCCTTTCCTTTTTTACAACAAAAAAATGAACTTTCTCTATTCCCCATGACAGAACTCATGATTTATTGGCCATAAATAACATATCCTTCCCCCCTCCCCCTCCCTCCCCCCCCTCACAAGAAGTTGCCCATCTTTTAATAAGGCCCCTGTTACATGTTGAAATTATAAACAAATCAAGAGATGGGGTTCTTTTTAGTCTGGTAACACTTTGTTTCTATGGTGTTGGACAGGAAATTTCAAATTTTTCTTCCAAGATTAAAAGAATGAAATCAAGATACTATTTAAGATGAGGAGAGGCAGTTCCTTGTTCCATCAGAAAAATACACATTTTTTTCATGCCAAAGAATGCATCTGAGATGGCATATTCATTGTAAATAAATTATATTTAGTATAAATGAAATCAGTTAAACACTTTTGGCCATATGATTGATTGTAAGGCAGCAATTTTTTGGAAAATGTCAGATTTGCACTTAAAGTTGTGTTCACACAAAGCCTCACTGTATGAAAAACACCAGTACTCTAAGATAAACCAGTCCTCTCCAAATAACCTTTCAGATATTTTAGACTATAACTTCTAGAATTTCCACTGAGTATGGTCACTGGTTATGTTGGCTGAGAATTTTGGAAGTAGTCAAACAAATAACTAGGAAGACCAAAAGATGGAGCATCAAGTTCCTTGATGGCCACCGAAATTGACAATGATGATCGCCTCCAACCACATATGTAGAATTAAATATGCAAGTTCACTTAATTCAATAGATATTTTTCTTGGAAGAAGTGGCGTCCTTCCAAGGAGTAGTTGGGTGATAGGTGAGGAAACAAGCAATACTTTAAATCAGGCCGAGATTCATAAACCACTTGGTTCAGTTTAAGATATCCTTCTGTGCATAAATGTTAAGAACAGTTTTAAAACATGGTTCATCTGTTACCTTAGCCAGTATTCTGGCCTCTAAGAGTGTTGAAATATAACTTTTACATGGATCTATAAACCAAAGATTGGGGGTTGCCTGTACCCTTCCTTTAATGTGTGTCTATCTCAGTTTTGGGATTCAATTTTTTTAACTACCGGTTCTGTAGATGTGGCTTGGTGGGTATGGCAGGGGAAGGAGACTGTAAAATCTCCAGTCAGAGGTGGAATTTGCTGGTTCTCTGAACTACTCAATATTCCCGCTACTGGTTCTCCAGAACTGGTCAGAACCTGCTGAATACCACCTCTGATCTATCTGTATATGTATCAGATATTGAACTCTGCCAATCTTTGGAAAATTCATATTTAACACAGTCATTTTAGGACTAGATAATGTGGTAAATAAACTCAGTAGCAGAAAACTTTTATTGGGTTCAGAAAGGAAGACAGAACAGAAGATAATACTAAGCTAGACAATACTGTATATTTGACCAGAGAGATTCGAGTTACCTTCATTAATCCCACAATTTCTTATTTAATTCCCAGATCTTTGCTCAGACTTGTGTCATTGGAACTGAGTACGAAATACTAAAATCCATGAACATCTGCGTAGAGCTGAGTCATTATTATTGGAGGACCAGTAAGAGTATTTTGAAAGAGCGACGACATTGCTTTGCAGTATTTCAATACCCAGCGTAATATATATTCTATAAAAATTAGCAAATTCATTTTACTATCCAAATAAGAATACTATGGGTATGTTTCCAAATAAATAATGTAATTCCCATCAAATGAATCCAGATGAACCTGGAAACTTTATTTTTTTGCTTATGAGAAAGAAAGCAAGATGCAGAGCACTTAACTTTCTTAATGAAGTTTCCTCCAGTTCCTCTACAAACAATATAAAATAACAAGCTCATAATTTTGTATCTCAATCATGTATCATGTATTTACTTCAGTTAAAAAAAAAAAGCCCTTTAGATAATTGGCACTGCCTGTGTATTAGGCCAAACTTACTTTTAAGTTACAAATATGCACAAAAGGTTTATATTATAAGGAACTGCTTTGGAGATGTTCAGATTTAGTTTGTAAGTACAAAGTGAACATGCAAATTGCCTTATCTTGTGGGATTCACAAACAAGCATCATTCAGATTGATTTAATGTGTAACTTTTTATCTTTAAAAGTGTTAATTAGAAAATAGGGACAGTTCTCTGAACACTTAAGAATAATAAATAGATCAAAACGGCACCCAAACCTCTGTGATGGAACTTCTAAAGGCTTTATAAAAGGATTAATACAATTGTCAAAAAGACCACTGTATGCATATTTAATAGTGCTGCCAAGCTACAATAACAATTTTCAGACTCTCTTGCTACTTTTTAAATACTTATTATTCTCCCCCCCCCCCCAAAANACTCTCTTGCTACTTTTTAAATACTTATTATTCTCCCCCCCCCCAAAAAAATGGGGATATGCTTTAGAAGTGGTGCTTTAACTAACCTTCAGTTTATCAACTTCAGTTCATCCTCAGTTTTCTCAATGTAGATAAGTGTCTACTTGGTAGAGTAAACAAGGCATGAAATCTCAGGCAAATATCAACAATACTTCTGCATTGTTAATATAAGACAAGTCATACCACAATATAATAAAAGCCAGTCCTGCCTAGTGGTTAAGGCATCAGACTAGAAACCAGGAGATTGGGAGTTCTAGTCTCACCTTAGCCATGAAAGCCAGCTGGGTGAGTCACTATCTCTCAGCCCACCCCAACTCACAGAGTTGGTGTTATAGGGAAAACAGGAGAACAATGTATTGGATATGATTGCTCCTTGAGTTATTTGTAACAAGAATAAAGGCAGAATACATACATAGAAACAAATAAAAATGATGCTTAGCAAAAAATTGTATTAGATGATACAATTTTCCATTATCTTTTCCATTATCTACCCATGCCTATTTTAAAATCATCCCTGCCAATACTAACTTGTGGCAGGGATGTTGTACAAAGAGGTATATGCTTTGGTCTGTATCAATCTTGTCTGATTTTGTCAACTGACATTGCAGATGCAGGCATTATTTTTCACTCAAGAACTGAGCCATGGGTAGGTCTAGAGGGCCTATCAGGGCTAAGACCAGAGAAAAAGGATGTGTGAGGACCTCCATTCTTTGCATTGTTCCCTTTCTGTTGCTTTCCTTTCTCTCATCTGTAAGCAATATGGAAAGGATGGGTTGCTGGCTCTCAAAGCTCTAAAATGACTTTTACAAGTTGGGTTTGAGCTTAAGGTGAGATCTATAAGCAAAACACATGAATTGAGAGCCATAGGTTGCCCATTCTATATTCCACAGAGATGTGCTCCTATTTGCAAGAAAGAAGTTATTAAAATACACTGATGATTACCTTCTGGTAATCATATAATATTATAATATAATAATATAATCAATAATATTACCAAATTGTTCTGGAGCACATCTATTGTGTAGAGATGAGTTCCTCTTTATCCATAGTCAAAAGTAGCTTGAAGGACCCCATCATTATAAGAAGGAGCCTAATGTAGGAGAAAGCCCTGCCAAGCCTTTCTCAAGACCAGTGTGATTTCCCCATTGTTATTTTGGGGTGAGAGCGCATCACACAACACACTGTGACTCTAGTGATGCTATACAAAACTTAGTTTTAATCTATGCGGGTTTTTCTTCATATCTTTATGAAGGTTTTTTTCTCTCCAAAGCATATAGAAGTTCAAAAGTAAGCGAGCATATTTGCATGCTCTCATGCTGAGTTTTATTCACCCACATCAACAGAGGGTAAAAATTGGTGTATGTAATGTACAAGTTCAAGAAAGAGACTATTGCCTCCAATCACAAGTTACTCTGACTAAGAGAGAAAGCAAATGTTGGCAATTGCCAAAAGCTGGTTCTGAGCTAGTTAATTTGGGTGTATATTTCTGTGTTTGTGTGTCTGCATGTGAAAGTCTGCCCCATAAAGTAGCTAATAGCAATAGCACTTAGACTTATATACCACTTTATAATACTTTACAGCCCTCTCTAAGCAGTTTACAGAGTCAGCATATTGCCCCCAACAATTTGGGTCCTCATTTTACCCAGCTCGGAAGGATGGAAGGCTGACTGATGGGATTCGATCTGCCAAATTGTAGGCAGCTGGCTGCAGAAATAGCTTGCAATACTGCACTCTAACCACTGCACCACAGAGGCTCCTATAAAACTATCTTCCTTCAATGGACAAGTAGATCAGGGCCAGATAAAATACCCCACACTCATATTGGGTGATCCTGCTACACTAGGTGGAGTTAGTCCCTGCAAACCAAGTTCTGAAACATTAAATTTGGGATGAGTGGGGTGACTGCCTTGTAAAGCAATACATGACAGGCAGAGTGGGATAGGTGAGCACTTCCAACTCCAATGAAAATAGAGCAGCTTTCCTGCTTTATCAAGAAGCCCTCAGCCCCTCATATGGATTAGTCTGAAAATGCTGATCTATGTCCAACTGCCAAATGCATCACCCAACTGCCCAGAACTTTGACAACTGCCCAACTGAATGAAATTAGAGAGGCACAGAGAGAGTCCTAAGCTGTAGTATCTGGAGATATTTTAATTTTGGTTTTGATAACCATTCAGATATGTCACAATAGAGTTCCTTTTTTCTTTTAGCCACTGATTTTCCATGAGACTGATACAGCTGAAGTTTCCTGGATGGTTTATAGACATGATAGCTATTTATAACATCTGTTCTCTGATGTTCCTAATAAACTAATAAGTTATTCGACCTGATTGCACATAAATACATTGACAAAACAGATATATTTTATGAATAAGCAGTTACAGTTTGGACAAACCTAATCATGATATATTGAATTCAGCTGTCAATTGGTAGCTCATTTTCAACCCAGTTGAAATCATGGAATCTAAGAGATTTAACATACAGGGCAGTGGTGGGATTCATTTTTTTTTACTACCAGTTCTGTGGGTGTGGCTTGGTGGGTGTGCCAGGGGAAGGATACTGTAAAATCTCCAGTCAGAGGTGGGATTTGCCAGTTCTCTGAACTACTAAAAATTTCCACTACCGGTTCTCCAGAACTGGCCAGAATCTGCTGAATACCACCTCTGACACAGGGGCTATATCAGAAGAATGGAAAGAGAAAGAAAGATAGGACAAAACAACCAACAGATGGAATAACCTGATTAATGAAAAGGACCTCAAAAAGACCCTACAGGAGCTCCTCTGTAACAGACAATCACAAGAACAATGATGAAGCAACATTGTCATTTCCAATGTTGTAGGCATTTTGGAAAAGGAAGATCTTCACTCAACATAACATATGTAACACTTCAAACCCAAGAATATACTAAGGCAGAAGCTTGTCCACCCCAATGATAAAACACCCAGACAGAAACTGAGCAAGGTGGTATATGCAGTACAATGCAGTGAGCCATGTGCAAATCTATATTTAAAAGACAGGCCATTCTTTTAAAGATAACATAGTCCATATTTTGGACAGAGAGGATAGCTGGTTTGAAAAGAGGGGTAGTTAAAGAGGCCGTTGAACATTCAATGTCAAAATTGAACAGCTCTCTCTCAACAGAGGGGGAGGGATACAACATCATCTATTTCCAATCTACAACACAATCCTTTCAACAGTTCCAAGAAGGCTCCACACCCATTTGCACCCATTTGACCTTAATGACCTGCTAAAAGAATGCAAATGTCAAGCTCTCTGCAAGGAATATAAATTCTTCCATTCCCCACCATCCAGTCAGAGCTGAAGAAGCTTCTTGGATGAGAAGCAAAATGTCTTCCAAAAAATGTCTTGCCTCTTGGGAAAAAAAAAAAGCACCTTTGGGACAACCCTGATCTGGATGACTGAGAATCTCCATAGACAATTACTGAAAAAGTTGCAACATAAGAATAATTTGTTTCAAACATACAGAACTAACATGATTTTGGTGTGCCATATGATTTGTAATTCACATGTTTTTTGCAATATATTAGCACTGTATTCTTCATGTGAGCAAGCTATGTACTGTCTTTGTAATTGGGTATGGCTTAGTAAATGATAGTTTCTATTCTATGAGGCACTGAAATAGGAAGAGGTTCACATTCCTAAGCAGATGTCATTTACTGACATGCCTTTTCCGTCTGATGCAAGCCACTAAATTAGAACCATTTAATATCCTATTATTTTAAAACTTCCTTTCCCTGAATTCTCCCACTGTTTCCACAATGTTTTCATCTCTTCCTTTACAGTTTCCATTCCCCCTTTGGCCCACTGAATAATGATATCAACATGAGAACAACCCTGAGGTCTAAGCAAAATTAATTTTAATGTTTGATAAGTGATTAGATTGATATTTTTGCAATTGAAAGGAAAATGTAATGGGCAATTGGGACTATAATGATGTAAGTGAAAAAAAATACACATTGGTAATTAAATCAACTCGAACACAACTCCACTGATTTTATAACATTTGGATCAGGATGTCCCAGCAATCACCGAGTCTCTCGTCAGCTGCACAATTTATAGGTATCATATCTTCCATTATCGCCTGCATATTATCAATCTATTTTCAAATAATATAGAAAGTATGTACAGTTGTTCTGTGCACTTTTCTGGCTCTACGGTATAGATGATAACTCAAGCAAAAACTCAAAACTGTTTTTCTGTGTGAAGAAGACAGAATAAGAATCTTGGTCTTATTGCCACTAGCTCATCCTCAGTGGTGAGTTCTCACACTGTGCTCCAAAGTGGTTTAGGAAATATGATTTGGTGAATGGACATATGGACCGGGAAGCATCCCATCTCTGTCCTATAACTGATAACCTTTCGGAACCAGATGGGGGTGGGCAGGGGAAAACCAGTTTAAAATGGATCACCTGGTAATGCAAAGTGGTGTCTTTCTATGCTGCTGCTTCTGGAGTACTTGAAGAGGGCACACTGATATCTAGATAACAGTCCTTATGCCTACTGTATATTTTGACAAATGAATCAGTGCCGGCCTAATGCTGCCACACTGAACTCTGTCAGAACAGCAGAACCAAGAGCTATTGTGAGGAGAGATTCTCTGAACATTTAAGCTGAATTTTCTCAAATGTTTAGTGTTCTAAACGTTTACTGAATGCAGTTAAGCGTATAGACATATGAACAAATTTGTCCTAAGGAAGTATGGCCACTCTTTGGAATAGAATGAGAAAAATAGGAGCCAATGGTTTCCAGATTAATGAGAACCACTGTATCAGCAAATCCCAGCTGCCTTCTATGACCTTGATAAAAACAGCCAAATATAACTCAGAAAGGTAGAGAAAAAAACCATAGTATTTCAGCCTAGAGCTCTGACGTACAGTATAAATAGGGTCTGACTGCTATGTTCCTCAGAAGGCATATCATCTTTCGTCTTTATTTTTCTCTCAAGTAAGGTATCTACATCAGTTTTGTCAGAGAATTTGTTGCAGAATAAGTCAACAGTCGACTATGAGCCCTAGAATGTGGAAAGGCTACATTAATAGTTATGTCAGGCTAAATGCTATTGTTGTTCAGTCGCATAAGTCATGTCTGACTCATCATAACCATTGGTGCTATTCTACTGGTTCGGCCCAGTTCTGGCATTCTGGTAGCACCGAAGATCAGCCATTTGGGCTTCCCATACTGACCTTTATTCCCTGCTTTTGAAGTGCAGCTGCTTTGCGTGGTATAGCAGATTGCCGTGCATCAGCTGTTGAAGCTGCAGGGATTGCAAAAGGTAAGTAGGAAAGCCTCTGTGTGTGCGCAAAGTGTGCGATTGGTGTGCGCATGAACCCACCAAGCCACACCCACTTAACCGGTGGTAAATCTCTTTGAAACTCACCACTGATCATAATCCAATGGATCATAGTACATCAGGCTCCCCTGTCTTCCATTGTCTCTGGGAGTTTGCCCAAATTCATGTTCATTGCATCAATGACACTATCTAACCATCATATCATCTGTCGTCCTCTTCTCCTTTTGGTTTCAATCTTTTCCCCCCTCAGAGTCTTTTTTCTTTCTCATTTGGCAGATGAAGTATTTGAGCTTCAGTTTCAGCATCTGTCGTTTCAAAGAACAGTCAGAGTTGATTGCCTTTAGGATTGACTGATTTGATTTCCTTGCTGCCCAAGTCTTCTTCAGCACCACAGTTTGAAAGGACCTCAAAAAGGGTGCAAATGACTAGCTGTCTGAAAGGAATATCAATCCTTCTATTCCCTGCCATCCAGTCAGAGCTGAAGAAGCTTCTTGGATGAGAAGCAAAATGTCTTCAAAAAAAAAAAAACCAAGAAAATCTTGTTGCCTCCTGAAAAAGCACCTTTGGGGAAACCATGACCTGGATAACTGAGAATCTCTACAGACTTTTAGCTATGCAATTTGGGATGAACACACTTTGAATGGTGTGGGAGTAGGAATGAATTTCCAGAGGAAAGAATTGCAGACTACAGGAACCAGGAGCACTACTCGGTGACTCTGAGGATACAGATAAACCTCCAAGTGCTTCAATTACCCTAAAAAAAGATGCAAAAGACCAGCTGTCTGCAAGGAATATAAATCCTTCCATTCTCCACTGTCCAGTCAAAGCTGAAGAAGCTTCTTGGATTAAAAACAAAACATCTCTAAGAAAAAAAGAGGTCTAGTTGCCTCCTGAAAGACCATCTTTGGGACTACAGTTTGAAAGCAAGGCTAAGTATACCAACAACAATATATCATAAATATAAGATCCACCAAGGATTCTGTAGCTTATATATTTCTCTCAGAAATTCTTCAACATGAAAGGAACCTTTATACTTTGTCTAGCCCACCATTATCTACCTATTTTCATTGCAAATGTTAAAAAATCAGCTATGTATCTATTCAATATTTAATACTCTGACCAGCAGCAATTTGCCAAGATCTAGTATGTTATTCTTTTAATGATACATGTCATAATTTGCATGTGATATTTTCAGCCTGCAAGCCATGTGCTCAAATGTTTAGTTATCAACCTTCTCTAGGGGTGCAGGTTACTTTTGTACTGACCTTTAATTTCATAAAGCTCTTCTCCCCCAAATTCCTACTTTCTGAAAGCAATGGCAGGGACAATCTTTCTTATGGTGCATCTTATGGAATTCTTTGAATGGGAAATTTCAATTTCCTTGGTGTATGGAAATTCATTCCTGTCTACCTGAGCTTTTAATAAGATTTCATTTTTGCGGGAGACATCCTGCACTGCTGAATAATATCATGAACCGCTGCTTGACATCATGTTTACATCTGAAAAGTAGATTCTAACATTCTCAGTCAGTCGATAAATAATTCATAGTGTTTATTTCTTAATGCTTCTTTGTTTAAAAAGAAACATATGCTCATATTAGTGTTACTACCAACAATGTGATTTGTTTTCCATATCTGTTGCCTTTCTTGGTGCACTGTCCAGGAAGCCATGCCTCTTACCTTGAAAGTCACCGAAGGAGGGACCAAATCCCTAGAAGCCAAAATTTCTTCAAAGTTCTTGTAATGGCCTTGTTAGTAAAACCCAGAAGTAGAGCATTGCACCAATCACTTGTAAGAATTTTATAAATTCTTGTAATATCAATTTTCTCTGTCATGTGAATAGGATAATGACATCCTCCTGATGTTTCTGAGAAACACCTAACAGAAACCTCAGTCATGAATGGTGTTGGGAAATATAATTTATCTACATTTGAAGGGCCACAGGTACCTTACACTCCTGTTTATTCTTCTAATGCAGGGGAGCCAAACACATGGCCTGCAGGCCGAATGAGNCTAATGCAGGAGAGCCAAACACATGGCCTGCAGGCCGAATGAGTCATGCGCTGTCCCCCCGTTTTAGCAAAGGGGGAAAAACTCACAGTACATCATGTGACAACAATGTGATGATGTGAGTTTGACACCCCTGTTCTAATGATTACTATAATGACATGTGAGATAAACTGGGATTTGTCCAATACTAGGTGTCTAAACTTTCACCTGGAACATTTTCAATCCTTTGACACACACTATTTTTACTACGCCTCCATAGCTGAATTCTTTATTTTGGAGCCACAAATCAAAAGCCACCTTCTTTCATTGGCCTTGCTGCTGGCAGAAATATAACTTAACTAGGATGCCATTCAAATTCTTTTCCTAGCAATAATAATAATAATAATAATAATAATAATAATAATAATAATAATAATAATAATAATAATAATAATAATAATAATATGGTGAAGGCAGTTACATTCCAAGTCTGTAAAGGATTAGAGTTCTTCACTTAACACTTGAAGGTGCCACCAAACACCAATATGACAGGAAGCTACCTCAGAAATTGAAAATGAATCATTAAACAAGTCTGATACATCCCAAGCACTTGCTAGCTACCTATTTCGATGTTAACTCTTCTCACAGGCATGATGGGCCAGCACCGAGTCTGTTTTTAATAACAGAAATCAATTCCACCCCACTTCTCAGGGCAATGGATTGCTTGTTGCTATTACCAGCCAACAACTCAGCACCATTTTGTGCTCTTTTTTTCTGTTGAAGAAAGATAAACATCGCACATTCTAATGAAAAATGGAACAATTGTTTTGAAATCTGATAATGTGTTACAGTACATTAGTTGAAAAACAGACAGGAGCTGTGCGAAGAGCGTTGACCTTTCTGCACAATACCTTTTCAGAGGGCTGGAGAAATTCAGAGGCAGGAGAGGAATTTTAGCAGAAAAGATGACATAAAGTTATATTGAAAGATCAAGAAAACAGGACTCTCAAAGATTCAGTAACTGTAATGGTGGTGGCTGCTTTCAAACCTTCTCTAATATCATCTGGGTGCAGAGGTGGCATTCAGCAGGTTCTGACCAGTTCTGGAGAACTGGTAGAGAAAATTTTGAAAAGTTCAGAGAACTGGCAAATCCCACCTCTGACTGTCCCTGCCCCCATTTATCCTCTGCCTCCCAAGTCCCAGCTGATTGGCTGGGTCTTCTTTTGTTGCCTTGCACAGGAGAATGCAGCTGGAAAGCAGTTAGTAGGGTAGGGAGGGAATGGGATTTTGCAGTAAACTTCCCCCAGGAGTGGGGAGGGAATGGGAATTCTGCAGTATTCTTCCCCTGACACGCCCACCAAGCTACGTCATATCTACCAAGCCACGCACACAGAACTGGCAGTTAAATTTTTGAATCCCACTACTGTTTGGGTGGCAAAATCATTTAGGTGAGGTGGGTAGGGAGGAAATTTAGTAAATAAAAAAATAATTCTGCATGAAGCTTCTGTAATGAATAGGACATCTGCTCTCCGATGTCTTACAGATCACAAAGAAGGTTCTTGGTACCAAAATTATTTATTTGATGTTGAAGATATGACAGGGCAATGCCTGTGCAGTGAGTTGACTGCATATACTAGGATTGTAAAATATGTCTTGACCAATTTATTTGTGGGCAAAATGCCGCAGCCCATCAGAAACGGAGTTTGCCAAGGCACAGATGGCAGCTGTGGAGGAAGTTTACTGGCATTCTGCTTTCCTCTATCAATAGAGAGAGAAGAAAAAAGAACCAAACAAAATAAAAACTTTATTGCAGCCCAAAAGATTATATGCTTCTGAAGCTGGCATTAAAGAAGGAGTTAGGAGTTAGATGCTACCTTGGTCAAATCCCAGCAAGAATCAGCTGGAACATATTTGAGAGTGCCTGGTCTGGTCTGCTTCTGTGCAGCCTCTCTAGAGAGGCCAGTCCCAAGCAGGGGTGGGATTCAATCGGCGTTGCTACCAGTTTGGTGGCTACATTTTGCGCTATGTTCCAGGTTTTCTCTTCCCAATAGAAATCGAAAGACCCATCCCCTGCACCCACTAGTCCATCACACAGCTCAATCAAGCATCGTCCCAACTGGTGACATTCCTCCTCCTGACACTCTGCAGGTGCAGGGTAACATGTCCTTGATTTTCTGAAAAAGAATGTTTTTGAGTCTAATCTTTCACCTCTCTATGAAATCCCCCTTCCCAAATTCCCAGGCACTAAATATGGCAGCCTCAAAACTTCCAAGTAAACTATGGCCTCCAAGACTGACAACAAGAGCCTCAGTATTTTTGGTAACCAGTGTTGGAAGGACTGCTTTCAGAGTCCAGGGCTTTCCCACTGACCTAGCAATAATCCTTCCATTTGCTTAGTCACTAGATAGTTTGCTCATAAAACAAACTATCAGATCAAAATAACATCTTGTTAAAATAAACAGTAAACATTTTTATTCATCCATATATCACCATTAAATTATAACATGGATTCCTTTTCCTTCCTTCCTGATATATTCCAGCTTACACTTTTTCTGATAAGTAGAATACATAGTTCCAAAATATCATAATATACTGCGTAAAAATTATTGCTTTGAATATTGGATAAATGTACAGTTAATCAAATTATTAAACTGAAATTCAGTTTTGAGAAAAACATGTCTCATTTCATTGGTACATTATAGTCTTCATTGAAATGACATAGAATAGGCACATGATAGTCCCTGGTTATATCAAAAACTGATAATGCTACTTTCCTTAATTATGAAGTGGCAATGACTATATTAATTCTAAGAAATTTGTCATGGAGATATTCTATATGCTTAATAATTATTCTACACATTTTACTACTTTTTGAGGTCACTCAGTTACTATATATATGACATTAAGATATTTCACAATGAAAAAATGCTTTTAGTGTTGACATGGAATGCTTTAAAAGGACAGCCATTTGCTCAGAATGATATAGTGTCTCTTGCTTAAGCAGGGGGTTGGACTAGAAGATCTCCAACTTCCATTTTAACTCTGTTATTCTTTAATAAAATAATTCTTTCCAGGAGTTCATATTGCATTTTTTTTTGTTATCTTAAATGTGGCATACAAATATATGGAACATAACAACATGGGCATTGTATCCATGGACGTGACATGGAATAGCATGTCATATTAAGAGCCATAGTGGCACAGTGGTTAGAATGCAGTATTGCAGGCTAATTCTGCCAACTGCCAACAATTTGATCCTTACTGGCTCAAGCTTGACTTAACCTTCCATCCTTCGGAGGTCGGTAAAATAAGGACCCAGATTGTAGGGGGCAATAGGCTGACTCTGTAAACCACTTAAAGAGAGGGATGTAAAGCACTATGAAAAAGTATATAAGTCTAAGTGTTGTTGCTATTGCTATGGAAATATACAACGCATGCTTTAATCAGACCTTCTGAGGCTATTTTTATCTGAAATCCTAACTTTTCTGCCATTTTGAGTCATCAGCTTTTAGTTCCACTTTTAGCTATGTAACAACAAATGTCATTTCCCCACCAGTGAGCTACAGAGCATTCGAGGGTCATCTAGCCATTGTTGAGGCAATACGAAGTATGTGTTAATTCTGGTTATATTGATTGATAATGGTTGGATGAATCTACAAGATGGTATGAGATAAATTGATGCTAAATGGATCCAAATTACAGGTAAGTGTGCTAAAAACACTCATCTCTGAATTGTGCATCATCCTAAACAATTTAGTTACATGTCATAATAAGAATACATAGGTAGAATAGCACCTACAGCAAAAGTATAGATAACTTCTAAGAACAGATGAAAATAACTGCATGTTGGGGGTTCTTGGAATGACATGTTAAATCCAGGAAGAGAGGCTGAAAACACTTTTATGTATTAGAAGCAGGACACTGGTGGTAAACCTCCTCTTTGCAGGAATTATTTTGATTCAAAAAAACTTTTGGGAAGGAAATTTGTATGGATTTGCATAATTCTAGAGTGAGGACTAGTCGAGCATGACCTAAATAGCCTTCTCTCTTCAGCTCACTGGGGACATGTCCTCCTAGGTTCATGCCAGGCTTGTTGCTGTCCAAGACAGCTCTTGTGTAAACCCCAAAGCAGTGACTTTGTGACTTTGTGCCTGCCAGGCCTTAAAGCAGCTGCTGCTCTTGGCAAATGCAGCAACCCTTTTAGACTTTCTGAGCGCTTTCCAAAGCAGCCATTTTCCCTGTTCTCTGACATCTTAAAGAAATGTGATCAACAATTGTGTTTCTCCTTCCTGCAGTTGAAAAAGAGGTCCTATTTTGAGAAGCACTCCTTTAATTTTCTGTTTAGGCCTAAAAATATCAAAGGGTTTTGTTTGTTTGTTTGTTTTATTGCCCTCCTTGACAGTCATATTCCTATGTGATTTTTTTTCTACTGAATTTTATAAATGCTTCTTGGTAATTTCAAAAAGCCAGTAAAGATTATATTAGATGGAAAGAAGGAAGGAAGGAAGGAGGGAGGGAGGGAACGAAAGGAGGATGGAAGTTAGAAAGAAGGGAGGAAGGGAAAGAAGGAAGGAAGGTAGGAAGGTAGGAAAGAAGGAAGAAGGGTGGGAGAAAAATAAGGAAGGAGGGAAGGATAACAGGATGGAAGGAAGAAGGGAAAGAAGGAAGGAAGGAAAAACAATTTATAGAGATAGGAAGATTTAGCACAGCTCACTTGTGGGTGTATTTCAAGGATTCAGCATTTTGTTTAATGAAATGTAATTGCATTAACATTGCTTAAGTATATTAACGTTTTAAAACTTGTTATTGATTGTTAATAATAAAGCTGCTGTCGTTAAACACCAACTGTTGATAAGCTATCTGCAGAAGCTGGGAGTCTGGTACAAGGATAATTTATACTTGCCAAGTTTCTTCAAGGAAATTCCAAATATATTGAAATTTGCATACCCAGTGTTAGAGAGGATAATTAGGTATAAACTAAATATTTATTCATCTTGCTGCTTTAAAATACAGGTTCGATGAAGGTTTTCTAACTGGAAATGTGCTATAAAAGCCACAGCAGATGAGGAATGTATATGTTGAATTCCAGAATAATTAATGTTTATGCGTATGATAAAGTTTGCCAACAATTGTCTTGCCATCTTAGCCACTTGTTGATTGCTTGACTGCCACTTGTAAGACTGAAAAAGAGAGACACAAGCCATTTGAGCATTCTTTTCTGGTTGATAGATATGACACTGGAAGCCGAATATAGCATGAACTCTCTAATGATGTCACTTATGTTATCGGGAGACTTTGGGACAACCAAATTGGTCAATGAGTAATCAATGTTTTGGCCACTTGTGGTCTCTTTCTTTTGTCCTCCAGGGCTAAGTAGCTTTGCTGACACAAACATGAACATTTTATGACATATGTTCCAATGCTACAAACTAGAGGGAAAAAACATGAACTGATTCTTTTTCTTCAGTTGCAACAGATGGAATGCTGAAATTTCAAATATATGGACAATCCTTTTGAAAGAGAAAAGGTTGGTGTACTGACCCAGGCTTTGTATACCATAGTTATTCCTAAACTTGTTTTAAAAGCAAAACCTATTTTATTGCAATGCTGAGAATTGTTTTCATTTCCACCATATTGAGTTTCAGGGCTGTCTAGCTCTGCAACTACCTTTTTGCAACATGCAATTCAAATGAAACCCGTGCTCAACTCTCCCTCCCATCTTTGTGAGTTCTGGATTTAAAACACTATGAGACATGGGTTTCAGTCCCTAAGTAGCTTAATATTTCTTATTTTACATATAAAAATAACAGTCCACCAAGATAAGCACACAACTTTCAGTTATTAGAATGCTGCCAAAAACAGAAGTATCCAATTAACTATAAAAGAAACCAACCGAAGTACAAGAAAAAAACAACCAAAGTTCACAGAACTTCAAGGAGGACTCAGAACCAATTGAACTATGTTGCTTCCCACAAAGGTTTCATCATTTAGGCCTGACTTTTATCCCTTATGGGAGGGGCAATCACCTTCCAGCCTTACTCCTGAGTCGCCTGTTTTGTTTCAGCTGCTCTCACTTTCCAGCAGCTCTGCGCACAAATGCACTGGAAACAGGGGCCCCTTGTTCCTCTGCCTTCCTGCTGCCAGACTCTGGAGGCTCCAGAGTCAGCACACAACTCCCAGATGGCCCCTGGCCTCATCCCTGCATCGGATGCAGGACCCTCATCTGAGTCCCCTCCAGACTCCCTGACTGGCCCCTTTCTTCCCCATTGGAAACTGTCCGATTCTACTGCCATCTGCAATGGTTGCTGAATCACAACAGTTGGATGACTCTCTATAGAAGTGAAGGCCATTGATGGAAAAGACTGAGGAAGAGGTGGTTGTCTTGATAGAATCCAAAAGTCAGGAACTCACTTTTTTTCATTGCTAAGCAAATAATAAAATCTTCAGTGCTAATAATTAGACCATACCAGATGAGAAGAATGTGCTTATGAGACCGATAGCTTTTTTATTTTTATATGTAAAATAAGAAATATTAAACTACTTAAGGCCTGGTCCCACTGCACTTATGGATGAAAAGAGGATGTAAAATGTTAAAAAAAGCTTGCCATCCGTTGGAAATCTCTATGCATCCGTTGTGTACTCATTGCATACGTGTTTTATACGCTCTATCCATCGAGCATCTGTCCACTGCGATTTCATCTGCGCAAGAAGTTTTGAGCTGCACAAAACTTTGTGAACGGATGAACTTTCCGCCATGTACGATGTAAATCCACGACATCCGAGCAACAAATGTTCAATGTCCGTTTAGCATCCGTAAAACGTCCGCTGCATCCTCTTTGCATCCTCTGGGCATCCTCGCAACTCACATCCGCTGCAGCTGAAAACGGAAAGAGGGAAGAAAGAAAAGGTACATGGAACATCTATACATCGTTAGTAGCACAGAAATAGAAAGGATATGCAGTGAACGGTTTGCATCCAATATACTTCCATGCGGCATCCCTTTTCTTTCCTTTAGGCATACGTGATGCACCCGCTTCATCCACTATGCATCCGCTTTGAAATTCTCCCCTGGAAACCCTTTGGAGGCGTCATCCCCTTCCATCCGCTTTCATCTGCTAGGCTTCCGATGAAGATCCATTTAACATCCCTGCTACATACTACCCACGTCCGTTCTTTTCCGTTCTTTTCCATTATGTTTATGCAAATTTTTGCCACTTTTGGGAGCAGATGACAATGGATGGAGCCACCCCTGAAATTTTGCTCGTCCGCTGTGTCCTTTATGCATACGTTATGCGTCCGTTGGCCAGTGGGACTGGGCCTTTAGGGACTGAAACCCATGTCTCATAGTGGTTTAAATCCAGAACTCACAAAGATGGGAGGGAGAGTTGAGCATGGGTTTTATTTGAATTGCATGTTGCAAAAAGGTAGTTGCAGAGCCAGACACCCCTTAAATTCAATATGGTGGGCAAACACTGAGTGCCAAATCTGGTGCAGAGAGTAATGACTGATCTGTATCATGTACATGGATTGTTGATGCTGGGCAAAAAAAAGATGGCTACATAAGTAATTTGTGTACGCATCTTCTCTCCTTCCTCCTTGTTGCAGGGTTTGCTTTCATTTTAGTACTAGGTTAAATATTTTGTTTGGCATTTAATTTATTCCTTGCTCTCCTCTTTTATTCCTCTCTCTTAAAACATCTTTAAAAACGTTCTAACGGAAAGAAAAGGCAACTTTTTTTTTAACCAGCCAATCGTATGTCTGTATAAACTAGTAACCTAGTAAGATTATGGAAGAAATACAGACTTATTGAAGTTTAACAAAGAAACTAAAGGAAAAAGTCTTGCTCAGTGGGAAATATACTGGAATATTTGAAGGTGACATGATAATTTCATTATCAAAAAGTATGCTATTTTTGGAAGGTTACAACTGGGGGTTCAGAATAAGTCTGGTCCATCTTTCTACAAGTTACTTAAAATGCCTTATAGAGTCATCCAAACACTACTGGGCCAACATAACAATGAGAATGGACTTTTTATCACTTTGAGAATGGCTGGTGATGATGTAGTGGCAAAAATGTCCTTGACTTATGACTGTAATTGAGCCCAGAATTATGGTTGTTAAATCATGTTGGTTGTTAAGTGGGCCATCACATGACTGATTATGTGTGATGTTTTTTTTCGTTAAACAAACCCAGCAGTCATAAAGCAAGCCCTGCTGTTGTTCAGCAAACCCCAGTCATTAAATGAAATGAAGTAAATGCCAATTTCTGGCAAAACACTTCATAAATTGTGATCATGTGACCATGGCCATACATATGGGCTGATTGCCAAACATTCAAAATGCACTTGTGTGACCATGATAGCCCATTAGAACTTTGAATCTGGTCCATAAGTACCTTTCTAGGAGTCCATCATAATCAGTTAAACAACTGGTTGTAAACTGAGTAATATTTAGTAATGAATAGAGATGGGCATAGCAGATCCATTGCTTTGTTTTGTAGAGTTGCCTTGATTGCAATTATTGACAAAGTCCATTTTGGACAGCCTGGTATGTTAGCATTGGAAAGGGAAATATTACCTCAAGGAAAATAATTAATGTCTCCACAGTGTTCGCTGTTTTTGTGTTGCTACTTGGTGGAGAATAAAGTCAAAGATCGGTAAAACAGTTTGACAGGTGTATTAGCTCTGTTGCAGGAGCTAGAAATGGAACAACTGTATCAAAGTTGCACTTTGCTGACACTTGAAACAAAGCAAAGCATCTTTTCCAATCTTTTCAGGGTCCCAGGAAAGATGTAAACATTTATTTAGTTAGACAATGTGCATAGCTGCATATCTCCCCAAAATGATCTAGACAGTGTACACAGAGGTTCAAAAACAAAACAGAACAAAGTTCATTCCATTTTTAGTCAGTAAATCCATAACTAAACAAAGCAACTGACAAGCTTTGTCTAGCCTCCTAACACAAATGTCTGGAGGAAAATACATATTATGAAAGGCCACTCAGGTCCATCTGGGTCTTCAGGAGATATTTTTCTACAGGCCAGATACAGCATCAAAAGAAAGCATGGCTCCTGGGTCTCACTAGATCAAACTGCCTAACACAAGGGTGTAAAACTTGCAGCCTATGGGCCAGATGTGTCACGTGCTGGCATGTTAAACCTCCAGTTTAGCAAAGGGGAAAAAAGTCATAATACATACAGAGGTGATATTCAGCAGGTTCTGACCAGTTCTGGAGAACTGGTAGCGGAAATTTTGAGTAGTTTGGAGAACCGGCAAATCCCACCTCTGACTGGTCCCTCCCCCATCTATTCTCTGCCTCCTGAGTCCCAGCTGATCGGCTGGGTCTTCTTTTGTTGCCCTGCATAGGAGAATGGAGCTGGAAAGCAGATTAGTGGGGTGGGGAGGGAATGGGGATTTTACAGTATACTCCCCCTGCCACACCCACCAAGTCATGCCCACCAAGCGACACCCACAAAACCGGTAGTAATTTTTTTTTGAATCCCACCACTGAATAAATCACATGATGACAACATGGTACCACAAGTTTGAGACCCCTGGCCTAACAGATGGGACTTAAAACATGTCAAGCCTTCCACCTTTGGTAGGTTCAGCAATTGAAAATAGGCCTTGTAGAGTTAACTAGCATCTTTAATACATACAGAATCTTTGCTCTAATTCAAAGGTCATGCATAGTGTAGAAACTGTTAGATTTGATCCAAGGCTAATCAGAAGCAAACCTATGCAATCTAGGTTTGTGAGCACCTGTCATTCATGTGAAGATCTGCCAGCATTTTACTTTATTGAAATGGGTTGATTTTTTTTTCAATATTACAACACATATCCCCTTCTACTTTCTGTTTGTTTGTTTATATCATGCCTATGTTATTTTTATAAATAAATGTTGTGGCCCCACTAGTGGCCAGCAGAGCTGGTGGCAGATTGGACAGTGAAAAGGTTGGGGAGGAACATGGGCCTGTCCTGGAGTCTGGGGAAGGCTCTGATGAATGCTCTGCATTGGAGGCAGAGATGGTGCCAGGGCTCTCTGACAGTTATCAGCTGCCTTCAGAGTCAGAGATCAGTGGGCCAGAAGAACAGCTGAAGCCTGTTCCCAATGTGCACATGAGCAAAGCTGTCAGAAGTAGGGAACAAGGGCCGACTAAGGAGTAAGGGGACATGTGGATAGCGAATGGCCCCACCCAAAGGGAATAAAGAGGAATGAAAGGGGAGTGGTGTTTGCAGGAGACAATTAGTTCAATTCATTAGAGTGAAGATCTGTCCTGAATTTTATTTATTTTATTTTATTTTAATTGGTTTGTCAATTGCTTAAGCCCATGTCACACTGCACCAACGGATGGGAAAGAGGATGAAAAAATGGAGAAAAAACGCTTTGCCATCCATTGGTTAACGCGATGCATTCCCGTTCTGTACTCACTTACGTGCGTGATTTCATACGTTCTATCCGTCCAGCGTCCGTCTACTGAGATTTTCATCCGCTCCAAAAGTTTTGAGCTGCAACAAAAACTATTTGAGCGGATGAACTTTCCGCCGTGTCTGTTCTACATCGCTACACATACGTGAAACAAATGTTCTACAATCCGCTTAAACGTCAGCTGTATCTTGCTTGGCATCCTCTGCGCATCCGCGCAACTCATATCTGCTCCAGTGGAAAATGGAAAGAGGGAGGAAGTGAAATGGACGCGGAACATCCACGCAGCGTTAGTAGCATGCACATAGAAAGGATGTAAGCAGATGCAGCTCAGATATAAAGCATTAAAACGGAAAAAAAGTCTTGTTATAGGGACGCTATCTCGGATATTTAGGATGTCTGGAGGATGTCTAGAGAATGACAAAAGGAGCACGCTGCGGAAAACCGATATTTCCTATAAAAAGGGGTAGGAAATCACCTTGATCTCACTTTCAGTCCAGCAGCCCTGGTGGTGCAGACCTCTTCAGCCTTGCTCTTGCTCTTCACAGCATCCAGTCATCTCCACCATGGATTGTCGCACCACTCCTTTGGTAAGCCGCCATCATTCTCCAACAGTGCAAAGCCCTCTTCAGGCTCTTTCACCCCTGTTCTATGCAAGGAAAAAGGAGGGTGTCCAAGAAGTGTGTGGGTCCGAAGATGGATCACGAGAAAGAGGCGGAGTATGGACTGTATGGACAAGCTGATGGTGCAGCTGAGGAACGAAGACACTCGTGCATTCCAGCACTTCATGAGGATGCTACCAGCCATATTTGATGAAGTTGTGCAGCGGCTGACACCCCAGGTTAACCAAGGCAAACACTAACTTCCTGGCCAGCAGCCTGACCCTAGGACTCAAGGTGGCACTGACTCTGCGCCACCTGGCAATCAAGAACCATGTACAGAACATGCAGTATGCCTGGAGGATGCCACAAAACACCATCAGCATTGTGGCAGAGAGTAGTGGTGCAAGCCATCAATCGAAAGAATAGCTGGAGGAGCTCCTCCAGTGCCCCACCACTGAAGAGGCTGGAAGAAAGTTACAGAGCAGTGGTATCAATAAGTGGAACTTCCCCCATACCGTTGAGCCATTAGATGGGAACACTGTGGCCTGCAAAGCTCCAGCCAACTCAGGGTCCATTTATTCACAACTACAAGGGCTTCTTCAGCATCATCCTCTTGCCAATCGTTGATGCTGACTACAAGTACATTGACATCGAGTGCTTCAGGCAATGGGTCAGCTTCAGATGCCCAGGGTATACAATGCCAGTCACCTCAAGGAGTGGCTGGAACGCAACCTCATCATGGCTTCCGAGATCCAGACCCCTGCCCAACAACACACAAGATGGCCCTAACTTCATTGTGGGGATGAACGCCTTCTCCTCAGAACCTACCACCTCATGAAAGCCCTACACTTCCAGATGCCTCACCCTTGAAGAGAGGATCTTCAACTACAGGCTGTCGCAGGGCAAGGCAGGTGGTGGAGAACGCCTTCTGGCATCCTGGCCAACAGGTTCCAGATACTTCTCACCACCATGCAGCATCACCCAGAGACCGATGAGGAAAGCATTGTGGAAGCTTGCTGCATCCTGCACAATCTCATGCGTACACGCTACCAGTGTTTGCAGAACAGGTCTCGTGGACTGCCAACAAGCAATGGGACATGGAGCCTGGTGAATCGAGGCAAGGACGAAACCTGATAGATTACTGTGGATGTGCAAGGCCCCAACAGAGCTTCACGTGAAGGGAAGAAGCAGCGCAACCTCCTGAAACACTGAGTTGCAAACCTCCCCAGCTGGAGCAAGTGCAGTGGCAAGACAGGATGATAGATGCTTAATGGATGCTTCCTTAGAGCCTGTCTCATCACACGGATGAGATTGTGCCATGTATGTTGAGTGGCCCCTACCAATGAACAGTTGGCATTTAATAAAGAGTTGTGTTTATGTAAATGTCTTGATGAATGGTTAAATTGTTATTGATAATAAAGGGCCATAGGTGTGGCACCCTGGGATGGTGGACCATACAGTCCCACTATGCTGCACTGGAGTCTTATCTATCCACAGCTATTACCCATCCCACCAGCTATTACCCATCCCACAGCTATTACCCTCCACACGGATATCCCTGCCCATCCCACAGGTATCCTTTCCATCCCACAGCTATCCATCCTACAGCTATCTTATCCATCCCACAAGCATGGAAAGGCTTAAACCATTTCTAAAAGTTTCCACCAAGACTTTATTTTAGTAAAAGAACTGAACCAAGTGTGTGAAGCAAAGATAACCTTTATTATAACAAAACTGTAGGACTTTATTAAAAAAGCAAAATGAACGCAAGAAAAGTGTCCAAGCAAAGATAAGTCAACAGGTAACAACCACAGTCTCTAGCACTCTTCTCAGTCACTCTGAGGTGTGCCCACGGTCTCAGGGGTGAAGGGTCCAGGGGCTGTGGAGGTGGCAGTGGCTGAAGTGCTGGTCTGAGGTGCCATTGGGTGCCTGGCCCCGATAGGAGAACAGGGGATGGTGTGTGCAGGAAGCTCTCAGAGAGCTGGCTCAGTCCTGTGATGTTGAGAGGCCTTTAATCCAGGACATGGGATGTCAGTCCAAGACTGATGACAGATGTTCTGAGGCCGGGCTTGGCTGTGGGGTGGAGGAAGGAGGAATGTAGTGGGGATGTCTGGTCTGCAGCTGAGTGAGGTGAGGCGTCGTGGCATCGGTGGCGTCGGGGCATCTGTGGTGTGCGATGTATGTGCCTGGACTGGGAAGGGCTGCCTGTGCTGCTGGAACTCCTGGTAGCTGTAGCCTTGGTAGGTGAGGGCTGTTGAAAGCCTGGAAGGGCAGTGACATCACTGGGGTGGAGGAACAGACCTGGAGTGGGTCAGAGCAGGTTCAGCTGGGCCTGGAGGGTGGTGCAGAAGACCTGTGATCCTCTTCTTGATCACCTGGTACTGGGCTTCGGGCATTTCCATGAGGGTCTGGTTCAGGTAGGTGAGGAAGGGCTTTCTGTTAGAGGACGGTATGTTGAAGTGTACAGCTGAGAGAGGAATCTACTTGATGGTGCCTGATCTCCCAAGAGGACAGTGTGGCTCTGTCCTCCGGTCTGCCTCTCTGCCTGCTTTCTGTGTAGGTGGAGCTGGGTGTGGGTGTGGGTGGGTCTCTGGTGGCAGCGGCCTCTTCTTGCTCCATCTGCATCAGGGGATCCTCCATGTGCTCCAGCACGGGGAGTGCAGCTGTCGGGGGGAGTCTCCATCGGGGGCACTCCAAAGATACCTGCCTGGATACAGCAGCTGACTCTTGGCCAGAAGAGGACTGGTTGTCTGTGGGCTGCTGAGAGAGAGGGTTGCAGAGGGGCTGCTCCTCGGTGGTGGATCTCACCCTCCAGAGAAGCTGCACTTTACCATGACATAGGTCTCCGCGTTGGTGAGCTTGGCGCGGCCTGGCCAGACTTCTTCAGGTGCAGCTTCCCGTACCAGGTGTGCATGTGCTTCCACCACCACCCAGGAGACATCCGAAGTGTAGCCCAGGCTCTCCGGCTTCTCTCTCTAAGCCGCCTGCTTCTGTTTGGTGTCTCGATAGAGCCTGTGTCCCTTCCCCCAGAGGTACTCGTTCTCCCTCAGCCATTCGAGCACCTCCCTCTCATGTTTCCTCTGCAATGGAGTACTGTCTCCTCTCCCTTTTCATGGCGATTGTCTTCCTCCCTCTGGCAGGGCTTCTGGGCCCCATCAGCAGGGCTTTGAGGTTCTAGGGCTGGTCCACCACACCACCAGCAGCAGCAGCAGTAGCAACCAGCAGCAAGCAGCAGCAGCAAAGTCAGCACCAGCAGAAGCACCAGCATCAGCAGCACCAGCAGCCACCAGCAGCACCAGCAGAGTCAGCACCAGCAAAAGCACCAGCACCAGGAGCAGCACCAGCAGAGGCAGCACCAGCAGAGTCAGCACCAGCAGCAGAAGAAGCAGCAGCAGCAGCAGCAGCACCAGCAGCAGAAGTCCAGCAGAAGCAGAGTCAGGGCCAGGAGGTTGGATGGTGGTGCTGTCTTTCTTGCCAGGGCGGGCAGGAGTAGGCCAGGCTTCCTCTTCTTCCCCATGGTTGTTGGCTGAAGATGTGTCTGGCAGCAGGTCTTTCCTCTGAATGGTGACCTGCTTGCGAGCTGCTCCCTTTATATTTGCGGGGCTGACGCAATGCAATCCTCCTTCATGTGCAGTGAAACTTTGAATCCACTAGGCATCCGCTAGGCATCCGCTTGGCGTCCATGATGCATCCGTGCCATCTGCTCGGCATCTGCTCTGCATCCGTCCTTCCGCTGCACGTCTGCTTCGCTGTTCTCCCACGGAAGCCCTTCGGATATGTCATCCGCTTCTAATCTGCTAGGCTTCCGTTGAGCATCCGCTTAACATCCTCGCTACATCCTCCCCACGTCCGTTCCTTTCCGTTGTTGTCTGTTCTCCTTTATGCAAATTTTGGGCACTTTTGAGAGCGGATAACAACGGATGGAAAATTTGCTCGTCGCTGTGTCCTTTTTACATACGTTTTTGCAACCGTCGCCGATGTGACCTATATCCTTTACAAGATAATAGGTATAAGTAAAACATGATTATGAATACATGGATACACTGTAAGAAAAATAAAAGAAACAATGGGACAGGGATGGTAGGAATGTTGGTGCGCTTATTCATGCCCCCTAACAGACCTCTAGGAAAGGAGTGAGGTCAACAGTAGAAAGTCTTAGGTTAAAGTTTTTGGGGAAGAAAACACAGAGGTCAGGTAGAGTATTCCAGACATTGACCACTCTGTTGCTGAAGTCGTACTTCCCTGAAATCAAATTTGATATGATTAACCTTGAGTTTGTATGTATTGTTTGCTCTTGTGTTGTTATAGTTGAAGCTGAAGTATTCATTGACAGATGGGACATTGCAATGTATGATTTTATATACTATACTTAGATTGGACTGAAGGCGGCATAGTTCTAGGTTTTCTAGGTCTAGAATTTCAAGTCTGGTGGCAAAAAGGTATTCTTCAAATGAGTAAGAGGAGTGGAGAACCCTTCTTGTGAAATATTTCTGGACTTTTTCAACTGTGTTAATATCAGATATGTAATGTGGGTTCCAGACTGATGAGCTGTATTCGAGTATTGGTCTAGCAATAGTTTTGTGTTCTCTAGTTAGTCGTGTATTACCAGAAGAAAAAGCTACGTAAGATTAGGTTTAACAACTCTTAATACCTTTTTGTCTATGTAGTTTACAGTGGATTCTAGCACTTAGATCAGTAGAGATGACTACTCCAAGATCCTTGACAGAGTTTGGATCATCAACAAGGTCTTGACTATTCAGGCTGTATTTTAATTTCTGATTATTATTTTTTTTGCCAATATGTAAGACAGAACATTTATTTGTTGAGATTTGAAGTTGCCATTTGGTTTTGACCATTCTGATACATAGTCAAGAGATCTTTTTTGGAAGGGTAGCAGTATTGTCTGTGGTGTTGAATAGCTTTACATTGTCAGGTGAAGGAACGCTGCTCTTGATATGATCACAGAGGTCATTTATGTAGAGAATGAAGAGAGTGGTCCAAGAAACACTGCTTGGGGGACACACTATTGACAGGTACAGAATTTGATAGGACACTCCGCAATTCTGACCATCTGTTGTTGTTTGACAGGAATGCTTCTATCCAGTTATGAGGTGTCCAGAGATACCGTAAAGATTTTAGTTTTAGGAGTAATTTTGTCATGTACCACTGAATCAAAGGCTTTACAGAAGTCTCTGTGGATTGCAATCTATTGCTTTGCCCTGATGGAGTTGTGTAGTCCATATGTTTTTGCAGTGTTAAGAGTTGCAGATTACATGATAGTTTTTTTCCTGAAACCAAATTGTTTATTAGAGAGTAGGTTGTTTGTCTCAAAGTGGAGGATAATGGATTTGGTTAATAATTGATTCCATGACTTTACAGGTGATGCAGCATAAAGAGATTGTTCTGTAATCTTCAACTAGGCTGGGGTCTCCCTTTTTGAAGATGGGATGACCGTGGTTTGTGACCATAGTTTTGGCAAGGAGCTGGTCAGTTTTGGCAAGGAGCTGGTCCTGAAAGATTTTTCAGTGATTATGCTTAGAGGTTCTGCTATGGCAGTGGATAGCTTTTTTAAGAAGTAGGCACATATTCTATCCGGTCCGATAGATAGAGATGGTTTTAAATTGCGTAGTGCTTTTTCAACATTGTCTCCCTTTTTGAAGATCGGGATGCCTGTGGCTTGTGACCATAGTTTTGGCAAGGAGCTGGTCCTGAAAGATTTTTTTTTTTTGAAAGACTTCTTGCCAAGTAATTTCTGCTACACTGTGGTGTTTGGAAGCTATCAGCCTGGCAACTCTCCAAGCCTGATAAAGGTCTGTAGTTGTAAAATCTCATGAAAGACTGTTTGCTGGGACTTTGCTGGAGAGGAATTCACTTTAACCTTATTGGGATGAGGAATCTGCTTCATGATCTCCGAAAGCCTAAGTCAGAACAATAATTCAAGGTAGTGAATATACCTATCACTTTCTTCCTCTATTTTCTCCACAATTATCCTGTAAGATGGGTTGGTTTGAGAGTGACTGATTGATCCAAAGTCACCCAGCCACTTTCTTGCCAAAGGTGAGACTGGAACTCACAGTCTCCTTGTTTCTAACCTGGTGCCTTCACCGCTAGACCAGATTAGCTTTTCCTTTCTTCATGATCAAGGAATGTATTTGGGGGAGGATGAGAAGGTATGAACAAAGAGCACCATGTACTTGTTCTTTGCTCACATATACACATGTGTATTGGGTACATGGCTACCTATAATTGTCATTCGTTTCACTTGCAAATCTGTAAGAAAATAATTTTCAGTGAGCACTCTTATAATTTTAATTGTAATTGGGCCCAACTCATGTTTTGACAGACTATTTAACTGATTGCTTTTGCGACTTCTTTGCAGATTTTCACATTGAATGCACAAAGACCTTTTTAGAAGCTAGCATAGAAGGGATCAGGGGGTGATCCTTGAGAACATGCCCATGTCACTCACAATTTTAGCCTTTACATACACAGCTCAAGGATTCCTCGGTTAAATGAATCTGTTTCCTGTCCTTGGCTGGTTATTTTATAAATTCTTAAATCTGGTTTCATGTGAATGTCCGGTGGTCATTGAGCTGCTTCTTAGAGTCATGACAAATTATTCCTTGTTTTTTTCTTATTTATTTAATGGAGAAAAGACAACTTTGTGATTAGGAAAGTTCTTTTAAAAATGGGGTTTTTTTTAGCTAGAATTATCAATTTTATATGCCTGGAGTGTCTTACCTCATCAAGCAGTAAGATTTTTTTTATACTTTGGCAAAAGTTACAATAAAGTTTAATTCTCTGGGTAGACAAAAGGCTGTTCAAGTGTTCAGTTCTTCACTGTTCAACTTTTATACCCTTGTTATTGTGCCCTCCCCTTTTCTTGCAGTAATTTGTTGAAAGCTTGTTGTTAGGTGATACATAACCTTTAATTCAGCGATTGTTAGCACTTTTGTATGCCAGTGAAGGATTCTGAAATGTTCAGTACGATGTGTTCTCCTAATAGGGAAGCTTAATTATTCCCCTAGTACTTCAAAACTATCATTGACATCTGAGTTATATGCATTTCATTTTCTGCTGCATAACCTTCAACTCCCAGTCAAAAAGGTTGTCTTGTACTTCATTGGCCAGAAGAAGTTATTTGTGGTAGCTTTAGCCTCATTCTTTCTATGGTAATGACAATTATTGTTGTTAAAGGCCAGATACATGAATCAGAGATATGGCTAGGATCCAGAGATACGCTTTTCCTCCCCCCTACCTCTTTCTCTTGATACTCATTTTGTTCCTATCATTTGAAAAACATAAAAAAGCAAATTAATTATGTCACTTTTCTTTCCGACAGTATAAAGGGCAGCTCATCGACTGGTCTTAGTGTTTCACCAGTTGACTAGTTTCCATGTCCGTGGTTAATCCAAAGTTCTTTATTTATTTGAATGGATGAATTTATTATTATTTCTAGCTGAAGCAACAAACTTCCTAAGTTCACAAACTCATTTCAATTTATTAATCAAATTTATATGGCAAACCATATCACAAAAAGTGATTCTGGATGGTACACAGCAATCCAATAAAATGAAAAATAAATCAATGATTATTTAAAACCATTGTACAATAATGATTAAAAGAGCATTAAAATGATAAAAGCGGAATGAAAACAGGAAAAGAAAATAACAGAGGGAGGGTTGTTAATGATAACAGAATCAGTTCACAACTTCATTGATTTCTTAGGGTTCACAACTTCATTGATTTTTTAGGCTTGCTGGCATAACTAGGTCTTGAGGGAACTTGAGGGAAAGTTCAGGAGTGATAAGACCTACCTCATCTCTGGAGGAAGAAGATTCCACAATGAAGGTGCCACAGCAGAAAAGGCCTGGCAACTGAAGGCCTCTAAATGTAACTCCCTAAATGATGAAACCCATAACATACTCATTCTGTTGGATCTGGTGGGATGGGCAGATGAAAACGAGAAGGGATGTCCCTCTTTTTTATTTTACAATATGTAACTTCATAACCATAAGTGAAAGTTTACTCTAAACTTAAATATATAACTTAATGTAGAGGTAGTCCTCGACTTACAACAGTTTAATGCAAAGTTAGGTAGTCCTTGACTTATAACAGTCTGTTTAGTGACTGTGCAAAGTTACAGCACTGAAAAAAGTGACTTATGACCGTTTCACACTTAAGACCACTGCAGCATCCCTGTGATTATGTGAACAAAATCCAGACACTTGACAACTGTTTCATATTTATGATGGTTATAGTATCTTGGGGTTATTTGATCCACTTTTGTGACCTGCTGACAAGCAAAGTCAATTCACTTAAGGTTGCGATGTGGAGCAAGTTTCACTTAATGACTGTCTCACTTAGCAATAGAAATTTTGGGCTCAATTGTGATCATAAGTCAAGAACTACTCATATAACCTATAACTGTGTAACTTAATAAACTTATTTATTATATGTATATTGTATTTTTTTTTGTAATTACTGAATCTTTGTCAATGGACCACTGCTTCTAAATATATCCTGAATCATTTACAGCAGGGCTGTCAAACGTCTGGCCAACTGGTTGAATGTGTTATATGCTGACCACCCATGCCTGGTTTAGCGAAGGGAAAAAAAGTCCAGATACATCATGTGATGCCGCTATGACGATGTGAGTTTAAAACCCCTGATTTAGAGGGTTCTAATTCTTGAAACATTCATGAAACTTAAATTTCTGCATAGGGTTCCTTTAGCCTATAGACCGATTGGTTAATCATCCAATGATAATCTCTTGGGGAAATAATCCTGTGTGGTCATGATACACCAACAACACCCATTCTCCTGATTCAATCATTTCTACCATATCAATCTGATTTTGAAGAAGTAATAGGAACCCAAGCATCCTGGGAGAGGCTCTGAATGACATGTGAATGATGACACCATCACACTAATGTAAATTTTACATCAAACTGAAGGATGCATGGATGCAATAGCAGCATTGAGGTGATAGCATTATTGCACGTATGTCATCATTCTGGGATCATGGTGGTTTGTTGCAGAATCTGCTCTGTGAGACTTTTTTTTTTTTTGAATGGCTGCTGTGCTGTGTTAGTCCAGCCTCATGAATTCTAATAGTGGCTTACGAATATAGAACAAAACCATTAATATAGATATGGAAAAAAAAACATATTTTGGGATGGTTAAATAAATATTGTAAGTTGGCATTCCTGAATATTTTATATTTATCATTTTCTTGATTTCAGTATTACATAGATGCCCTTGGAGTAATTTACTCATTACAATATGTTTTGGCTTAAAACGGCAACTCCAGAAAGGCAAGTTATATTGATGAATATCTTTAAATGTCTTGCATAAGGAATGATTTCTGGAATATTTCTGATACAATTCAGATGAAATGTGCAAAGAGCACTAACAAGTTGCTCTTGGATACCGAATAGATATTAAAGTTTGTCAGCATGATATGCCAAGGAATTTCTCCACTTGTTTCTGACCTAACCTTTTTGGCCAAGAGAAAAAATTACTCCAAATGTTTTGAAAATGGCCATTCATAAAAATACCTTTGATCATTTGACTTTATTTTAAAATGTTCCCATCTATTTTTAGGCCTGAGTTTCTACTAAATTCAAACAAGCCCAGTTCCAAAGTAATTTTCTCAAGGATATAAGAACCAGTCTGTGTGTGTGTGTGAAGTTTTATACATACATATACAAATGTTGATGCCACCGCAGTCTGAAAACATTATCTATGTAACTGTAGAGAAGAGCTTTCATGGCTGTTCATTTCTCAAGCCTAAGCAATCCACATCTAAAAGAATTCAAAATATTTCCAAGCTTTGGCTCATAACAATTAATTCTTCATCTTTCTTGCAGAAAAGAAAGCAGAGTTGTTCTGTTGGGGAGGTTGGGAAGTGATAATAAAGAAATTGATTAGAATAGCAGAGTTGGAAGGGACCTTGGAGGTCTTCTTGTCCAAACTCATGCTCCAGCAGGAGACCCTATAAAATTTCAGATAAATTGTTGTCCAATCTCTTCTTAAAAACCTCTAGAGTAGGAGCACATAGAACTTCTGGAGGCAAGCTGTTCCACTGACTGATTGTTCTATTTCCAAAAGATGGAGGCAAATACTTCTAGACCTGCTAGCCCCAGGGTTAAGTTAGAAATCACAATAAGTTCAAAAACTTTTTCCCAAAGGAGGCTAGAAGTGGGGTGAGTGAAAGAAGATTCTTTATGGACAATGCCTACGTCAGGGATGGTGAACCTGTAACGTGTGTCAAAGCTAACATCTAACAACATTTTGGGTCACATGCCAGCATTCAACACTTAACAACTATTCTCAACAGCATGGTCCATTCTTGCACAATTTTCACAGTTCATGGAGGCTGTGTGAGAATGGATGTGCTCTTGCATAGCCTCTGGAAATTGCACAAGAAAGCTGTGCTCTGGAAAACCTTCTAAAATGAGCTTGTTTTACTCATATTTCATTTTTGTAATTTGATGTTTCTTTATATAATATAATAAACCACACATGATTGCATTTAAAAAATAGATATGTATCTTTCTCTTTTGAATAGAGTATGACACACCAGCAGAGTCAAGTTAGGCATTTTCCAATTTTTTGACACAGTGAGCCCAAAAGATTCACCATCCCTGGCCCACTCAAATGCAGAAGAACTGGAAACTTAATGAGCCAAATTCTAAACCTTGAAAGGGAAGAAGTGTTATTGAAGATACTATGGTGCTTGGCTTGTAGAGAGAAATGAAATCTTGAAATCTGCACTGGCATGAAAAAAAGGGAAGATGAAGCCAAAAGATTGGATATTTTAAACTTCCTTTGTGATTTCTGATGCTGACCTCTGATAATTGACCATGGTGAACAGGTTACCTTGATGAGCTGTAGAAGGACAGGCTCCCTGTGTAATAACAATACATGAAAAGACATCAGCTTTGAAAAGAAAACCCATGTTACTTGCAGAAATGTTGAAGGAGAAAGATGTACATTTTATCTCACACCCAAAACTTTCTGCACAGTGAAAACTGCCTGAAGATAGGATATTTGTTGGTAGACTAAAGGCACTCCGAATACGTTACTAATCAATTGACCAAGAAATCCCATTTTCTGACAAGTTGCAAAATGAAGGTTGCTTTTGACAGAACTTCTTCTCTTCCTTCTGATGACTGTCTGTTTTTTTAAGCACAGGATAACTTCACGTATAGAACCAGGGGTGGGATTCAAAAATTGAAAAAAAACCAGTTCTGTAGGCGTGGTTTAGGTGGTGGGCATGGCTTGGTGGTCATGTGACTGGGTGGACATGGCTTGATGGTCATGTTATTGGCTGGGCATGGCCAACTCAATATCACTCACATCGAGGCACGCATCTCCTCACCTGGCCTCTCACGACTGTGAGGATGCTGCACAGTAGTAAGTGTGAAAAATGGTCATAAATCACTTTTTTCAGTGCCATTGTAACTTTGAATGGTCACTCCACACAATCAAAGTACCAGCAAAGGAGGGGAAAGAACTCCAGAGAAGTTCCTGAGACATGAAGTCTAGTCCTGCCAAGAATGTAATAAGGGTTAACGGAGAGGCAGTTTCTGGAAGCAACACCTTCCTGCCTTCCTTACAGGATTAGGCCAGTAATTTCTTCTAACAACCGGTTCTCCAAACTGCTTAGAATGTTAAAAACAGATTCTGGCGAATAGGTGCGAACCTGTAGAATCCCACCCCTGCATAGATAGAACTCTCTTTTGTTCTAAGTCTTCAGATATATTCAGTCTATCAGAAAAATGTAACTCTGAATGTACCCAGAATGCCTCCCTCCGTCCCCCTCTCTTTTTAAAGAAGTTCTGCATTTTTTGGATTAGAGTCCAATATTCTAGACCAAACAGCCTTGCTTCCAAGCAAGCTTCAGTGCCTGTCAGATCATTCTTATATATATAAATAAAATAAGAATTTGACAAATCTAATCTTAGTCCCAGCTGCATCCTTGCCATGGCCACCCTTGCTGTAGTAACACAAACCAGACTTCTGAGCCTGCATAAGTTACTAAAGTGGATTAAATAGCATCAAGGTTGCTGAAGGACATTATTCAAAGTCAGTGAGTGCCTGTTTGCATCCAGATATTTAGCAGAGGAAATGAAACTTACATTTGATTTGCAAATTTAAAGATCAACACTTAGTTCATCTCTATTTGCAGCTATTGCTCTCAGCTTAATGCCAAACGTATCCCTAAGTATTTGCAGGATTTATTAGCCTTTACATTCCAGAGAAAGAAATGATTTTCTTTCAAAGGTTGTATTAACGTGTCTGGGGATTACATTAGACATTTTTAACTTCCTTTTGTGACTTCTGATTGTTTTCATCTGATGAAGAGATTTATGGAATTTCTAACACTGTTTAAGTACCTCAATGTTGATAGCAAGGGTAACTACAACAGCAGCAATAATGTATGTGACTGATAATCTAAGTGTGCTGTGGCTCTAGGACACCGTTGTCAAACTCGCAGTGTCATGTTGCCACCAGGTGATGTTTAGCAACTTTTCCCCCTTCACGGACCTGGGGTGGGTGTGGCCTTGCGTGATGCATCCGGCCCATGGACTACCAGTTTGACACCCCTGCTCTAGGACATCCTTACCTAACATGGTGTTTCCTAGATACGTTCGACCAAACTAACTATCAAGCATACAAAAAAGGAGCAGAAACTTACAGAGTTCAGCCATTTAAAACCAGTGACACATTGTTCATCAATGGATAAGATTTAACTATGTTTATGGCTCTTTTCACTCCAAGTGAAAGACAATGTTCATGACCTGGAAGAACAAGAGCTTTGTAACACTACAATATTCCCAAGCAGTAATTTTCTGAGCCTAAGAGGACCCTGTCATGGTGAATAACACTAGGAAGAAGAAGTAATCTTCTGAACCTGGGAGAATTTTCTTTTTCTCCAAACAAGGCCTTGTTTGGCCTGGAAAAAAACGCATACCACTTTTTAAGTTCCTGCATTCAAATTCCTTAGTTTTCAGGTTGACTGACTTGTGTTTATGTTTATTCATATGAGAGCCAGTTTGATGTAGTAGTTAAGATGCTGGAACAGAGATGGGTTCTTTTCCTCCTTTAGGCATGGAAAGCAGCTGGGTAATTTTGGCCCAGATAAAGGTGGGATATAGATCTATTAAATAAGTCATATATGCATCTTAATTATGAACTAATAATTTATGTGAATTCTAGATGCTAGAGACTTATTTCCTGGGGTAGGATTCAAATTTTTTAACAACCAGTTCTATGGGCATGGCTTAGTTGGTGGGCGTGGCTTGGTGATTATGTTATTGGCTGGGCGTGGCCAACTCAATATCACTCACATCGAGGCATGCATCTCCTCACCTGGCCTCTCTTGATGTGGGGATGCTGAAACAGTCATAAGTGTGAAAAATGGTCACTTTTTTCAGTGCCATTGTAACTTTGAATGGTCACGCCACACAAGCAAAGTATCAGCAAAGGAGGAAAAAAAACTCCAGAGAAGTTCCTGAGACAGGAAATCTAGTCCTGCCAAGAATGTAATAAGGGTTAATGGAGCGGCAGTTTCTGGAAGCAACACCAGAATGTTTCCTTCCTGCCTTCTTACAGGATTAGGCCAGTAATTTCTCCTAACAATCGGTTCTTTGAATTGCTTAGAATGTTAACAACGGTTCTAGTGAATAGGTGCGAACTGATAGAATCCAACCCCTGCTTATTCCATTCCATTGTGTGTGGAAACACCACCAAACCTGCAAGATTTCTCTCAATAGTCCAAATCTTCTTGTGGAATTGATTTTCTGGTCTGGTTAACCTAGTTCAAAGTTGTCAAACTCATGGGCATGGGCCAGATGCATCATGCGTTGACCATATTCATGCCCAGTTTAGCAAAGGGGAAAAAGTTGTGATACATCACATGATGCCGCCATGATGCTGTTAGTTTGACACCCCTGACCTTGTTGATAGTATCACACAGAGACAGTGGGAAAGTTCTCAAATTTGGGCTGCATAAATCCTACATTAACTAGATGGCAGCAAAGAGCTTTTAAAAACATATCTTTGCTGCCATCTAGTGGTAACTTGTAATGTTGTACCTCAAATTTGACAATTATATTGTCAGCCCTGCAAGGAAGGCCAGGTCAGGCAACTAGGTAAGAAAACCAAAGATTGTAGGAATACTACTTTATCATTGTAGTCTTTAATAATAAAATCTTGAAAACCTGCCAACATTTTCCTTTGCCTTCCCTTAAACCAAATAGAATCAAGGCAGGTTTATTCTGATTTTTTTCCCTCACACTTTCTCCTTTTCTATGGCTAAATTGTAGTTTCACTTTCCTTAACAGCTCTTGCCTTCCTTTATCACAATGTTCTTCACATTGTTTTGTACTACATACTATCGATATATAAAATGCTAAACTGAATTTTTAAAATCATGGTTTATTGAATAAAGTATGTCTGGGTCACTGGACCTGGAGGCAGGTGCAAATCTATCCTTAGCAATATGTCTATCCAAATCATGATGATATCATAACAGGTATATCATACTGTCATGCAAACATTGCAATTATGCAATGATATGATGTCTGAACAAGTATCTATCATATTAAGACATCATTATGTACATGACTGCATTTTCTCCCTTGCCCCACTTTGTGGATGTCCATGGTCATCCTAGTTAGGTTTGTGCATCACATTAAACCAAAAACAGCCACACAACACCATGATCTCTCTTTCTTATAATAGAGGGCCAAGAACCTAGAACGGTGGTCAGTAATCTTCTTCAAATCTTCAAATTGACCGGGGAAAGTTTTCACAAATAGAATGGAAAGATGTAGGTCTCTAAACAAAGAGAGAATTTCCTTTGGGAAAGTTTGGTTTGAATATACATTGTTTTGCCAGGAATAGACAAGTCTTCTCCCAGTGGTTGGTTTACACCAGTGGTGGAATTAAAAATTTTTTACTACTGGTTCTCTGGGCATGGCTTGGTGGGCATGGTGTGGCTTAGTGGGCGTGACTTGGAGGGGCGTGGCAGGGGAAGGATACTGCAAAATCTCCATTCCCTCCCCACTCATCTGGGAAAGATACTGCAAAACGCATTCCCTCCCCATCCCACTAACCTGCTTTCCAGCTCCATTCTCCTGTTCAGGGCAACCAAAGAAGACTTGGGAGGCAGAGAATAGATGGGGGCAGGGCCAGTCAGAGGTGATATTTACCGGTTCTCTGAACTACTCAAAATTTCCGTTACAGGTTCTCCAGAACTGGTCAGAACATACTGAATACCACCTCTGGTTTTCACATAGCTTCCATTTGAAGGAAACAGTGAAACAGATGTCAATTGCAGTCCTGTGTCTTTTTAGTAAAAAGTTACAGATATTCCTCAACTTATGATCACAATTGAGTCCAATATTTCTGTTGCTAAGCACCAGAGTTGTTATGTGAGTTTTGTTCCTTTTTATGACCTTTCTTGCCACAGTTGTCAAGTGGATAACTACAATTGTTAAGTTAGTAATACATTTGTTAAGTAAATCTGGCTTCTCTGTTGACTTTGCTTGGTGATTACATGGCCCCGGGACACTGCAACTCTCTTAAACACATGCCACTTGCCAAGTGTCTGAATTTTGATCACATGACCACAGGGATGCTGCAATGGTTGTAAGTGTGAAAAATGATCATAAGTTACTTTTTTCGATGCTGTTGTAACTTCAAACAGTCCCTAAACAAATGGTTGTACAGGTGGAGGACTACTGGTAGTCATCATTATCTACAGACTAGTATCTTCTACAATTTCATACTAACAAGTTTAGTGTACAGTTTGGGGCAGCAAAATTTGGAAACTCAAGGAAAAAAAGTCCTGTCTTCTCCAATCTAATGTGGTATTCAAAGCAGGGTACCATGGGAAATCTTGGTTTGGTGGCAGCAGTGTCTCAGATAGAAAGTCCATACAGAGAATCGTAAGGATAGCCAAGGAGATTATAGGAAGCTGTTCCAGATATTGAGGATACTACTTATAAGTGCTATGTGCTAAGAGCTCAAAGCATTGTTAGAAACCCCACACACCCACTTTATGGTCTGTTTCTGTTGCTCCCCTCTGGGATAAGTTTTCAAAGTATTTCTAGCAGGAATACTACTGTAAATTCTATAACAGATATGTTCTCTATGCCATCCATCTAGTAAATTTGCAAGATTCATTTCCCTCACCATGTACATGTATACATTTTAAAAGACCATATTGTTTCTCTGTATCATATAATATATGTGAGTATATGCATAATTTTGTATTTATTTATCTTGTCATGTTTATGTAGTTTATTGGAGTGGGTGACCCTTTGAGAACTGTATGAAATGAAATTTCATTTTAATGTATGCCAATTAGAATGCATTCAAAGTGACAATGAAGTTATTCTAAATTGTTACTAATAATATTTGGAAAGAGGAAAAAAAACAAATTAAGTATTGTAGTAAATATGCAGTTGTCTGCCACATCTGAACATTCCCCCTCCATAGCATTTTATGCTTTCCACTCTCTGTCCTGCCTTAATCTCTGAGGCAGATCAGGAACAATGTAAAATAAACTTCATTAGAAGTTGCTGAGGAGATTGATAGCACATCTGGAGATACCTACTTGTTAAATGAAATCTGCCTCTATTACTAATAGGATTAGAGAGAGGGTCCCCCCCCCAAAAAAAACAGTGCCTATGTAGATAAGCTAGGACTAGTAAGACTGTTAAAGGCAACATTTTGCTACGAAATCTTTTCAATTAAAGTTAAGGAAATTGGTGGGTTAAATCATTCCAATATGCATACTTCAATGTCCAAGGTCAACGAAAATCTATGAGGCCAATCTGGTATTTATGCTCACTTACAGATGAGAACAATCAGGGAAACTAGGAACAGAAAAGAAAACTGAATTTGTGAGATTATGCTTTTACTCTCAGAGATATCTAGCTAAGAAACAATAGGCATTGATTGGTGGCCTTCCTTTAACGGCTAAGGTTGCATAAACATTTGAGTCCTGTCTGGTTCCTGTTTCTTCCTTGCTTGGCTAATAGGCCTATTACTATTTTCAGTCAAGAGAAAATCATTTGAACTTGACATTTTCATCTTTTTCCTTATCAATATTGGAAGAACCATACGCTATTAAAATCCTAGAATCATGCCATCCCAAGGACTTACCAATATACTAGTGAAGGCCATTAAAAAGTCACACCAAAGATCTTTAAACATCTTGGTCCCTTAACTGACACAGTGTGGTAGACACTATCTTCCTGTTAAGATTTCAGTCCTTAAGTTGCCTTGATTTTTGCTATATTCAGGTATGTGTAAAGTAGAAATATTGGCTGTGGAGATGATACCATTGCAGGTAAATTTATCACTGAGCAATGCCCAATTTACAATGAAGATAATTTCCCCCTTTTGACCTACATATTATTTTTTTAGCTGCGGGATAAAAGAGCTCACTGACCAAACTAATTTGTTAATTTTGGATTATCCCTCTTTTGCTTAACCTCTTTTTTAATTAGTATTGTGAGAGCTTGTACCTACCTCATCTTTCATTGTCGCAATGGTTTAAAACTCTCCAAGCCATTTAGAAAATTAAGGTAAGTATGAGCCATTACTAAAATAACCAAGTTGTTTTAAAATCAATATACAAGACAAGACATATTAAAGAGAATGTCACAGTAGTTTTCCTGCGGAAGAGTAATTTCTTGTCATTTTAATAACATCCATGAAGCAATTTATATGTATGGCTTTCTTGGGGTACATTTTACTTCATTAATTGGATTGTAATGGTTATTTTTTTTCTCCATCAATGGAAAGGTAATCTTCTTTCCTTCAAAAATGGGCAATGTCTCTCTCATAATGCTCTCTTGCAAAGAAAAGCAATGGAACCTCATTTGGATTACTTTATTTAGGAAAATACCTTTTGAGATAGGTTCAACTTCCAAAAGCATTTGTTTCTCATTACATATTTTAACAGCACATGAATGAAGGCGAATGTACTTGTTCCAGGATAGCTTTGCAGGAGTTCAATCTGGGTCAGTCACTGGGGCCAGAGGTTTTGTCTTCTGAGCTTTTGGACTCATGATGGTATCCATCTTCAGGGAACATCTCTCTAGAAGTTAAAGAAATTAGAGAAGTTCCCTGAAGATAGGCTCTAGCCCGAGTCTGAAAGTTCAGAAGACTAAAATTCTAGTCATGGTGACCAACCCAGATTGGATCTTGCATTTTAACAACTCCTCCTTTTTAAGAATCCTTAAATGTTTTGGGAGGCCATTTCTCATAGCATCAAAGAACAAACCTGTGTTTATAGAATGAAACATGGATTTCTAAGCATTACTCCACTTTGCTTTAATGGCTTCTTATTTTGTTTTGATTTTCCAGATTTCTAAATATGACGTTTCTCAGTTGTGGCCTTGCCTTAATAAGACAAACTTGGTTGTGTTGTTGTTTCTGAACTATTTTTAAAGGCAGTTCTGCTTAGGTCACATTTCAGGATTCTAGCGTGTTCTAAACAAAGTAGATGACTCCAAGATGTTAAAGATCTAAGTTCCTCAGGATCGCACAAGCTCTTAGTTGGATTGCCTTTAAAAGGTAGCCTGAGAATTCTAACTAGTGGCAAAATTGCAGCAGCCATGAACATCTGGGGATGGGATGCAATGGGCAAACTGATAATACATGCATCCTGATGTAAATACCGTTATTTATGTACCTGCATCAGATCTCAGGACACAAGTATGTAAAGATGTATATGATATTGTATTGTATATATTGTATGTGTGATAATGTGTGATATTATAATGCTGTGTGTATTTAGGGGAATCCTGTGATCTGCTGTGGATGCATGTTGGGGCAGGCTGAAAGCCAGGAGAATTTAGCAGGTTGAATATATAACACTAAGTCTACCTATTTACACTGGATGGTATCTGTTCTAATGCTAATGTGTTAATTATGGAAGTATTGATTAGAAACTTTCCCTAAATGTTTGGGATTAGAGCTGTCTACACCTCTACAAACCTGCCTGAATTTTTAGGCAGTCATCTACACCAGCAGACCCCAAACTTTCTGGCTCTGCGGACTAGTGGCGTACCTGGCTAACCTACTGAACACTGACAAGGCTTCCTTGCAATGGACCTGCCTCCTTTGGCTACAATTACAACTGATCTACACATCAGCTGACTGGTTCATGCTCCATGAACACAAAGCAGTCCATATTCTAAATTGAAGCTTGTTGGAGATGTGGGCCCAAAGAAACCAGAAGGATGAAGAGCAGAAAGGAGTTAGTGTCAGTGTTCCAAGTAATGCACCCATAGAAAACAAACTCTGAGTCACTCAAGTTCCTCAAAGAACAGTTTATTGGACACATCATTTTGGCACAGACTGGTGAAAGCCGACTCTAAGGTTTCCTGTGGTTTTTACCTAATTAAAAGTTTTCCCTTTCCCCCAAGTCACTGGTCATATGGTCCAATCTAGGTGCTGGCTGTTTGCTGGGTTACTGGCTCCTACTCTGGCCAGGCACCTGTGAGAATGACCTTGATTCCCATAGGAAAGCTTCATTGTTTTGGCTACAAAACCCCATCTATTTTCCCCTTCCCACACCTTGAAGCCTCCAAGATGGGTTGGAGCCATCCAAACCTCCAAGGCTCACATCAGGGTTGACAGTTAGAAGCAATATGGTTGTTGTAAAACTGAGATCTCAGACTGGGGAATGGATACTGCTAGAACAACAAGGCAGACCATCAGTGGCACCTTGGAATGGTTCTTTCTCAGAACAAAGTCTTTACTTTTTCACCTGAGAAAGCACTGAGCCTGTGCTTTGTAAGATCTGCAGTCCTTAAGACTAATTTGAGTTTAACTTCTAACACAAACTCTCAGTATTATGAGAAGAGATGTGAACATGTCTCCCTTGAGACTTCATCTGTTCCTGCTACCTTTTAATCCTATTTCAAAAGCTATTTTGATGTTATGTTAATGCGCTCAAATCTGTAACCCCATAGCACCGACTCTAGGAAGAGATTTGAAGATACTTGATTATTGTATCACTACCACTATATTTTAATGTTTCTTTTAGTAACCAGTGTTTAAATTCTGAGACCAGTATGTTCTAATCCTACAACACTGTAGTAAGAGAAGAGACACAAAATGATTGTTGATCTAGTAGTGCATTCTTGCGGTGGGTAGGTGGGTAGCTTAAATAATCTCCAATATCTTTTCTAACCCTTGATTCTATGGTGAGGATTACATATACTGTTCCAGGTCAGTTGTGTCATGGATATTTATTTATTTATACTGTGCTGCCTGATGCCAACAATTATTGGCAGCTCTCAAGTAAAAACATGAACAAGTACAGTAAGAAACAAAAATAGTGACTAAGAGGTAGCAGAATGACAGAAATTGGACTTGAAAAAAAGAAACAGATCCACACAATTATTGGCACTCTTATTAGAGAAATATCCTTTTCACGCTTGTCAGAACAAAATGATAACTATCAAAGTACGTACTCATGGATGGAGCATTGCACAGGTATGCCACAAAGCTGGTGGCTGAGCTCTGATTAATGCCCAGTTTTTGTGTGCATTTAGTTTATACCACTCTTGAATTTGGTTTGAGGTTACTTGGTGCACTGAATGGCAGGTAACAATCCTGAATAGTGGGTCAAAATTAAAGTGATTTAATTCCCCTGAATTCTTTTCAATCCAGAGAATGTAATTTTGCAAAGTTCTCCAAGTTTCAAAGTTGAACATTTGCTCATAAAAAAATAGCTCTTGAAAGTTTGGCTGGTTTAATGAAAAGTAATCTGCTTAGAACTAAAGTTTCCAAATGATAATGACGCAATTTTGAGTCCTTCTAATCTTCAAGTATATAAAAATGGAGGCTTTCAAATTGAGGTGTGCCTGGCTATATGAAAATCCAATGCAAATAAGCCTTCACCCCTGTGGTACTTGAACTGTTTTCTCTTTGATAACCCAATTATTGTCTCAAGAGCTGTGTCAATTGCTCTAGCGATCTCTTCTTGAACAAATCACTCCCGTAACCTCAAGCACTTTCAATTTGATTCTACCATTTTTTGACAGTTCAAAGCAATCAGAGGCAGCCTCACAAGGATTGGGATTGATTTTGTGTTCTTGCTTATCATGCTAATTCCCTGAAAATCAGTCTTTTCATCCTTTTGCCTGATTATTACTGTTAGAAAGACTGAGAACTGCAGAAGATCAAACGGGCCAGTTATTGGGTCTTTCTATCGTCCGGTGCCAATATTCATAACAAGTGACGTGAGATATCTAAAACATTCCATTACCAGGCTATTAGAATCCATTAAAATTAAAAAAATATGACAGGACAAATACAAAAAGGTACCCAATTTCCCCATATTTATCTACAAAGTAAACAAAAAAAAATACCCAACTCATCCACAGACAGGATTAAAATTGTCACTCTGCTATTGATGTATGATTTCTGTTTTTCCTAAGGTAATAGAGTCAATTCTGTGCTGCCTTTTGCTTAAATTGGAGTTATTGATTATTGGTCACAGGACTGGAGCCCACATCAAGGACAGCCTCATGTTATACAAACAAATAGTCAGGGTTAATCTTATGATCTGACAAAGATGGGTTTCTCTAGGTCTGATTCTGGAAGTCTGCATGTTGTCCTTGACTGTCTACAGAAAAAGGATACAAATTAGGACTCTTGGCATCCACCATTCAAAGATATACCATGTGCAACTTTATGTTTGAAATGATTATTCAATTTCAAAACAGGATGAAGCAGTTTAAGTCTTTTTAGGGTGCCAGAGGAACTGTAGAAGAGCAGGCAGAATTGGAGGGTGGAGTTAAATGCAACATCAGTTTAGAGTCTTTGCATTGCTGTAGAGATCCAAATCCAGTCAGCCTTGAATTTCATTGGTCCTTATCTATCACTAGTTTAGTTCTGACCACTAGTTTACCAGATTCTATAAATGTGAGCAATAAATCTTTGTGAGATACAACTCAATCTATGTTCCTGATTCTTTGCACCTGAAAATTACATTACATGTGCAGAAATCATTATCTGGAAGAAGGTGAACAGGTTTCTTACCCTAACAACAAATTGAGGCTGGAACTCCCTGAATTTCCCAGATAGGACTGGGTTGAGGAAAGCCATGGTAGGTAATCTCCTTTTTTCATTGCAATACTGAATAGGCTAAATATTTTAGGAGACTTTCAGGATTTGAACTCATTTAGATTTTCAAAAGTCTAAAAAAGTAATAGAGAATAACAGATTAACAGAGTTGCACAGGACTAGTATGTTTGATCTTCCTGCCTTGAAGGTTGGACTCACTTAAGCAGGTAGTTAGGTAGTTAAGAGCAGATAATTACAGGTTGCCTTTGAATTGTTTTGGAAGCTTTGCAAAAGGCAGAAATGACTTTAATTTGTCAATCTATTCTATTGAATAATGTATGGCAGAGATTTTTTTTAAAGTTATTATTTTAAAAAAGTCTGGATGGAAAACTTTCAGACATTTATCATTGCTATGATGGCTGTAAGAACTTCCAAATCACTCTGAGCCAATTTGATAGAAAATACATACAGTACCTAGCACATATAGTGATAGACATGCATGGCAAAGTTTGTTCCCTGGTTTTAATATGCACAATCAGTGGGATTATTTTATTGGTTTGCTTTTTTTGATATTAAAAGACCGAAGCCAGCTGCAGGGACTCATTTGGCTTTGACACTTTTTCAGCTGAAGAACAGGGTCTAGAAGCTCTAAATAAATCACAGATATATTTTAAGGGCTTTAAATAAATGATAAATAAAATGCCTTGTATAAATTATAAATAATATTTATTTATTATTCATAATTAATAAATAAGTAACCTCCCTGAATTTCCATTGTTCCAGGTAACTAGCGTTTCAAGAGTTTTTAATTGGTGAAGAGTTGGCAGCCACTCACCAACTTCTGCATTCTTGAATCTCATCAATTTCCCACAGAAATGTGTGCAACTTGGCATAGGATGGCATCTCAGTGTAATTATTACTAGATTTAAGCAAATAGGTAATTAAAGGCAGCAGTTTCCTGGCTTGGTAAATAGAGGCAATGTTTTCAATAGCATCAATAATACATTGTCTTAGTAATGAGTGCCAGTGATTATTTCACTATTTAGCCTTGTTAACTATTGGTCATTTAATATCCTGTAAAAATTAGAATCCCTTTTCCTGTAACTTAAAGTCATTAGTAGAGTCAACACATAACAGATGCTGACTAATATATCTGGTCTCAAGTGGCTGATCCTGGAATCAACCTGGAGAACTCGGCTATTTAATGAATGAATTAATTAATTCAATATTAATGTTATTGTTGTTTTAAACTTTAAGTGACAGCCTGCTCTTCCACCAATTTAGAGAAGACAACTCTGAGAGAGGCCACTGGAGGCCTATTGACCGGAAAGGATAGCAGGAAGGGGAGACAGGGAAACAATGCAAATGAGGTTAGTGTTATTCAGAAATAAATTTCACTGCATTTAGTACCCTTTAGGAGGGTGATACAGAAGATAGCCAAAGTCATGTAATTCTCCTGAATGGGAGAATATGTACATAATTTTTCACTTTCCAGATTTCATTCCATCCATTAAACAGTGCAAAAGTTGCAGGTATGCAAATACAATTGCCAATTATTTTACACAAACCTGAGCTTGTATCTTAACAACTTAATTTTGGTATATCATTATTGGTAGTAGCAGTGGTGCTTGAATTCCAAACTATGCAAAATAAAACTATTTATTAAAAAAGAAAGAAAGAAAGAGAGAAAGAAAGAAAGAAAGAAAGAAAGGAAGGAAGGAAGGAAGGAAGGAAGGAAGGAAGGAAGGAAGGAAGGAAGGAAGGAACCCTGGCAGTCCAACTCTGAAATGAACAAGTTAAATTCCCTTTTTATTTATTGATCCAGCTGGCAATTCTTCATGTAGAAGAGAACTTCTTTTACTTACTGTGAACGTGTTCTTTATATCTTTGGGTTGCATCAGTGCAATGTATTTGATATGATCAAATGATTTAATCAGGATTCTATCTTTTATCTTTCATTCCCTTTCATTCTATTTCCATTATGGATCTTGTTGTATTCTCACCAAAATATAAATGGCATAAGAATTGTAGATTCTTTAAGCCACATAATATATGTATCATATATATTATATATACCTATATTATATATAAAAAGATCATGAGCATTTTAAAAAGAAACATTCAAGTCTTGATGTTTTTTTTAAGCTCCTGGTTTTAATGTGCTATTTGGTCTTCCTTTAGCTATTCAGGATATCATATTCATGTTTTTTCTTTCTTTCTTTCTTTTTTTATAATAAACATGTCTAGTCAAAGAAAGCATTAATGAAGCAATTCCCCAAATAAAACAGCCCATCATATCTGAGTTGCAGCAGAGAGAAAGTGTGGTCTTTGTAGTTTAATCAAGATCACAAGACTTGTTGTGAGCGTCTGTCATCTTTAATTTTACGGCACTTCATTTCAGAGTGGGACTGCCAGGGTCACATGCAATTAAAACACAGGCAAGATTTGTCTTGTGAAATCTTCACATAAAAAGTAATGTGTTACTCTATTTTAACTTTCCTACTGAACTCTGTGAACTCACTAATTACTTTTCCCCCCTCTTGTCACCTTTTTGATATGACTTGGATTTAAAGAAGAGAGAAGTTTGGGAGTATTTCTCTGCCACTCCAGATCATGCTTACTTTTGAGGATATCAAAATTATCCTCCCCCCCCCTCACTACACACACTCCAGGGATGGGGATTTGGGGGGGGGGAGGAGGAATCTAAACCTTACTGCTACACTTTCAGAGGGATAGATGGATCAAATCCAAAGAGAGAACCATTAATCTGCTTAACTAGGGCAGGTAGAAGTGCAATAGAAAATAGAGGATTTTTATTGAGGCCATTCACATGAAACAGCACTTAGTCTTTCGGAGGAAAAGGAGGTTAAAAAGAGACATTAGTGTAGCAGAGTATAAAAAGCAATAAAGTCCAAGGCCCACATGCTTCCTTTATAGCCCAAGCTCAGTTGTAATGTTTTGCCAATTGGTAAATTGCACAGACCCTTATTAACCTTATTGATAAGGAGCTTAGAGAAGTCCCTCTCAGTCTGCTTGTTCCATCCTCTTGTTCTTTGCCATCCTCTTTTGAAATGGAAAGCCTGTGTGTTATACAGCAAAGGGTTGCACTTGTGTAAGGTATTGAAGCATAGCACATGAGAATTACAGAATAGAAAGAGGAGTAAGGAAGGAGGGGCAGGAAAGGCCATTCTCCTACAAAGGTCTCTATTGCTTAGAGATCCTTACAATTAGAAATTTTTGATGCATGACTGAAAAGGGAGAGATTTGATAATGCCTTTTGGAAAGAGCATTTCTTCCTAGAGTCCTTCAAAACTTAGCTCCTACCCAAACCAAACTTGCTCGCTTCCTATTTCAATTAATGAGGAATTAGAGCACAAGTTTGAGAGCCGATCTGGTGTAAGAGTTAAGGCATTTGGGATAGAAAGAAAGATGGGGAGTTCCAATCCTGCCTTAAGGCCCTGTCACACTGCCCAACGGATGCAAAACGTTAGTAAAAAGGACACAACGGATGAGAAAAAGGTTCCATCCGTTGTTATCCGCTCTCAAAAGGGGCAAAAATTTGCATAACCAGAGCGGATAACACCGAAAGGAAGAATGGGGGAGGAACAGAGCAATGGAAAAGTGGATGCGGAATGGAAGCCCAGCGGATGGGAAGCGGATGGGAGGGATGGCACATCGCTAGGCTTCCGGGGGGCCGCAGCAAAGCGGACGTGGAACGGATGAAGCGGGTGCAGAGCGGGATTGCGGAACGGATGAAAGCGGATGCACAGCGAAGCCTAGCGGATGCCAGCGGAAGCCTAGTGGATGCCGACGTTAATTGCGCACACAGGGAGGATGCATTGTGTAAGCCCCGCGGAATAAAGGGAAGCAGCTCAGAAGCAGGTCACCATTCAGAGGAAAGACCTGCTGCCGGACGGATTGACTGGCTTGCCTGCCCTGCCATATGCCTGCCTGCATGCCTGCATGCCAGGCCTGCAAGCCTTGCTGCAAGACTTGCTGCAGCCTCCCTGCCAGCCTTGCTGTCTGCCTGCCTGCCAGCCTTGCTGCCAGCCTTGCTGCCAGCCTTGCTGTCTGCCTGCCTGCAAGCCTTGCTGCCAGCCTGCTTCCAGCCTCCTGCAAGCCAGTCTTGCCTGCCAGCCTTGGTGCCTGCCTTGGTGCTGCCTGCCTGCCAGCCTTCCTGCCAGCCTTGGCCTGCCTGCCTGCCAGCCTTGGTTCTGCCTGCATTGCCTGCCAGCCTTGGTCCTGCCTGCTACAAGCCCTTGGTGCCTGCCTTCCTGCCAGCCTTCCTGCAACCTTGGTTCCTGCCTGCTGCCAGCCTGGTGCCTACCTACCTGCCAGCCTTCCTGCCAGCATTCCTGCCTGCCTTGCTGTCTGCCTGCATGCCAGCCTTGCTGCAGCCTTCCTGCCAGCCTGGTGCCTGTCTTCCTGCCAGCCTTGTGTTCCTGCCTGCCTGCAAGCCTTGGTGCCAGCCTTCCTGCCAGCCTTGGTTCCTGCCAGCCTCCCCCAGCCAGCAACACCACAACCATGGGGAAGAACAGAAAGCTCAGCCACCTGCTGCAGCCTGGCAAGAGGGACACGGGCTACCATCCCGCCCCCTAGCCCTCACTCTGCTTCTGCTGGGGCTTCTGTAGCACGGGCTCGCTCTTCTGGGGCTGGAACTTCTGCTACTCCTGCTTCTGGAGGAGCTGATTGATGCTGCTTCTGGCGGTGGTGCTTCTGCTGGTGCTAACTCTGCTGATGCTGCACCTCAATGGCGCTTCAGACAAAGCTCCAGCACCAGCCACCTCACAGCACCGGGACCTTCACCCCTGAGAACTGAGCGACCAAGAGGGAGTGCCAGAGACTGGCTGGAATGGCTACCTGTGGACTTTATTTGGACACTTGACTTGGGTCATTTTTTTCTTTTATAGCTTGTTGTTAATAAAGTATGTCTTTGATTCACACACTTGCCTCATTTCTTTCTTTAATATAGTCTTGGTGGAAACTTTTAGAAATGGTTTAAGCCTTTGCATGTTTGTTGTGATGGGTAAGGATAGCAGTGGAGTGGGGCAAGGCATACCTTTGGGATGGTAATAGCTGTGGGATAGATAAACCTCCAGTGCAAGCATAGTGGGAACTGTATGGTCCACCCTCCCAGGTGCCACACCTATGGCCCTTCATTATCAATACTAATGTAATCATTGATCACACATGTCAACATAAACACAACTCTTTATTAAATGCCCTGTTCATTGTAGGGCCACCCAATATAACATGGCCCAATCTCATCCGTGTGATGAGACAGGCTGAAGGAACCATCCATTAAACATCTATCATTCCTGTCTTGCCACTCCACCGCTCCAGCTGGGGAGTTGCACCAGTGTTTCAGGAGGTTGTTGATGCTTCTTCCTTCACATGAAGCTCTGTTGGGGCCTTGCACATCCTCAGTGTCAATCAGGGTTTGCCCTTGCCTCCATTCCCAGCTCCATGTCCCCATTGCCTTGTTGGAGGTCCACGAGCCTGTTCTGCAAGACTGGGAAGCGGGTGTGCAATGAGATTGTGCAGGATGCAGCAAGCTTCCATGATCCTCCTCACCGGTCTTGTGGGTGATGCTGCATGGTGGTGAGAAGTACCTGGAACCTGTTGGGCAGGATGCCAAAGGCTTCTCCACCACCCGCCTTGCCCTGGACAGCCTGTAGTTGGAAGATCCTCTCTTCATGGGTGAGGTGTCTTGAAGTGTAGGGGCTTCATGAGGTAGGTTGTGAGAGAGAAGGCGTAATCCCCCAACGATGAAGTAGGGCACATCTTGCCGTGTCATTGGGCAGGGGGTCTGGATCTGGGAAAGCCCATGATGAGGTTTCATTCCAGCCCTCCTTGAGGTCACATGGCGTTGTATACCTGGGCATCTGAAGCTGACCCGTTTCCTGAAGCATTGATGTACATGAACTTGTGGTCAGCATCGACCATGGTGAAGAGGATGATGCTGAAGAAGCCCTTGTAGTTGTGATAAGTGGACCTGACTTGGGCTGGAGCTTGTGCAGGCCACATGCTTCCCATCTATGGCTCCAACGGTGTGGGGAAGTTCCACCTCTGATACCACTGCTCTCAACTTTCTCCAGCCTTCTTCAGTGGAGGGGCATGGAGGAGCCTCCTCCATGTATTCTTCGATGATGGCTTGCACCACTTCTCTGACCACAATGCTGATGTGTTGGGGATGGCACCCTCCAGCGTACTGCAATGCTCCTGTAGGTGGTCCCTGAGGCCAGGTGGCGCAGAGTCAGTGCCACCTTGAGCCAGGGTCCAGGTGGGGAATTTGGTGCTCTGCTTGGTCAACCTGGGTGTCAGCCGCTGCAACAACTTCATCAAACATGGCTTGGAGGCATCTTCATGCAAGTTCTGGAATGCACGAGGGTCCTTCGTTCCTCAGCCCACCATCAGCTTGTTGTACAGTCCGTACTCTGCTTCTTCTTCCCGATCCATCTTCGGACCCAGACGCTTGTGGCCACCTCCTTTTCTTTCCTGTAGTAGAGTTCAGAGAGCTGTAGATGGCTTCGCACTGTGCAGAAGGATGGTGGCTGCCAAAAGGACTTTGTTACGATCCATGGTGGACATGACTGGATGCTGTGGAAGAGGAAGAGTCAGATGAAGGTGCAGAGGTCTGCACAGCAGGGCTTGCCGGTCTGAAAGTGAGATCCAGGTGAGTTGCTCCCCCTTTTTATAGGCAGTATAGGTTTTCCCTATGTGTCCTTTTGCATCCTCTAGGCATCCTCTAGACATCCTTAATATCTGAGATAGGTCCCCTCTGCGGACTTTTTTTTCCATTTTAAATGCTTTCTTTGGAGCTGCATCCGCTTCATCCGTTCTGCATCCGTTTCTGCATCGTTCTGTATCCGTTCGCGTCTGTGTCCGCTGTCCTCCCTGCGTCCGTTTACCGCTGGAGCGGATCGAGTTGCGCGGATGCGTAGCAGATGCCTAGTGGATATAGCGGATGCGTAATGGATGCAGAACGGATGCCTAGCGGATGCCTAGTGGATGCAGAACAGACGAATTGGATACATTTTCTGCACAAAAGTTTTGAGCAGCTCAAAATCCTCTGAGCGGATGAAACATCAGTAGACGGATGCTGGACGGATAGAGAGGAAGCAAAACGTATGCAGTGAGTACAAAACGGAAGTATCGCGTTAACCAACGGATGGCAAGTGTTTTTCTCCGTTTTACATCCTCTTTCCATCCGTTGGTGAAATGTGACAGGGGCTTTAGGTGCAGCTGGGTCACTTTGGGCCGGCCACTCTCTCTCTCAGTCCTAGGTAGCAGGCAAGAGCAAACTACTTCTGAAATCCTGTCAGGAAAACTGGAGGGACTAGTTCAGTCAGTCTTTGGGTGTCAAGCCACCAAAATAGGCACCAAAATATGTAACATAGAACACATGTAATAGCTCACAGGTTGAGCTTTATTTGGAGTTTTTCTGAGAATCTGGGTGAGGTCACGTATATGCTTCCAATGTAATTGAGAAGGGGTGCTTTGAAACCTGCAAAAACACCAATACAAGTCCTTTTTTAGAGAAACCCTGTCTTTTTTTCCAGCTGCTGCGTGAACTGTCTACTATTTCTGCCATTGACCTCACCCCTTTCCTAAGAGGTCTGTAGGGGGCATGCCTAAGCACTAAGCACTAAGCGCACCAACAAGCCTAAGATTTCTTATTGTCCGATTGTTTTTTTTATTTTTCTTATATGTATCCATGTATTCATAAGTATGTTTTTACTTATACCTATTATCTTGTAAGCAATTGACAAACCAAATAAAATAAAAAATAAATAAATAAAAACTATAGAGAACAGCACAGCTGTGTGGAGGACTTACCTCATAGTTAAGTCTACCTTAAGTTATACTTTCTTTTAAAAAAAAAGAATGGTAAAAAGAGAAAAATAACTGCTGGCATAGTTAGATTACATAGTCAAGACTGGAAAATTCCTTCCTTCCTTCCTTCCTTCCTTCCTTCCTTCCTTCCTTCCTTCCTTCCTTCCTTCCTTCCTAACTTTACCCTTTCTTCATTTTCACAGGCAGCTCCATTTCTAGGTCACAATTGTCCTAGCAAACCAGATATGACCTTGTCTTCTTTCGAAAGGAGCCCATTCCTTCTCCACTGCCATCTTCTCCAGCCTATTTCTTCCTATTAATTCTGACTGGAAGAACTCCATGTGAACATATAAGAGAAACACATGCAATTTTAATCCTCCGAGACAGAAAATAGATGCATTAAAATGCAACAGGGAAAGAAGTTCAGGGAAAATTCAAAGCCCAGCAATAAGTTATAGGAGATGAATCAGAAGAATAAAACATAGGCTAAAAGTGCCCCTAAATGGGAGAAGGGAGAACTTTGGTTCTTACTGGTGAAGATAGTTGAAGAAAGACACTTTGGGCAGATTGGCTAGGAGCCTGGGTCTGTGTTCATTGGACTTGGAGTTTGATTGATTGGTGTTTCTGGTTTCTTCTGTCT